>MU696524.1:1456-67248 GCA_026770625.1 Nicotiana glauca | reverse complement strand
CTGATATTGTGCTTGGTGAGTTGGGAGTGCTGAGCCCGAGATGGCTGAGGTTGTACTTGGTGAGTTGGGAGTGAGCCCGCGGGGCTGATACTGCACTGAGAGGTTGATACTGGGCCCAAGGGGCAGATTTCTGACTGTTTTCCTACTTGTTGAAACTTATTTTGCAAATGTTAAAAAGACATACTTTCAAAAGAGATTTTTAACTGAGCTTGAGGTTTTCTAAAATATTTTCTCGATGTTACAGTTTTACTATCTTTCTCAGAGGGTTGTACTGTCTTTTATAGCATTTTGGTGTGCCCATACGTGTTTTCTTATCGCTAAATAATTTTTCTCTCCTATTACCACTGAGTTGGAAGTACTCACTTTACTCCCTGCACCTTGCGTGTAGTTGCAGGTACTGTTTCACCCGGTAGCGGGTTAGTGGCGGATTGAAGGTATTGCTATCGTAGCTAAGCAAGGTGACCGCCGGCGTTCACGGCACCGAGATTCTTCTCCTTCTGTCCGAATCTCAGTAGCTGATGCTGGTCGAGGCCAGTTCTTGACTGCCTCAATCTTCTTCGGGTCCACCTGAATACCCTCTGCTGATACAACATGACCCAGAAATGCAACCGAACTCAACCAGAACTCGCACTTTGAGAACTTAGCATACAACTGACTATCCTTCAGAGTCTGAAGAACCACTGTGAGGTGCTGCTTGTGATCCTCCTGGCTGCGGGAGTATACCAGAATATCATCAATAAAGACTATCACGAACAAGTCCAAATAAGGTCTGAACACTCGGTTTATCAACTCCATAAATGTTGCTGGGGCATTGGTCAGCCCAAATGACATGACCATAAACTCATAATGCCCATACCGAGTGCGGAATGTTGTCTTAGGGACATCAGATGCCCTAATCCTCAGCTGATGGTAGCCCGATCTCAAGTCTATCTTTGAAAACACCTTTGCACCCTGAAGCTGGTCAAACAAATCATCAATCCTTGGCAGTGGATACTTGTTCTTTATTGTCACCTTGTTCAACTGCTGGTAATCAATGCACATCCTCATCGATTCATCCTTTTTCTTCACAAAATACCCTGGCGCACCCTAAGGAGAAACTCTAGGCCTGATAAAACCCTTCTCTAGCAAATCTTGCAACTGGTCCTTTAACTCCTTCAACTCTGGCGGGGCCATGCGACACGGCAGAATAGAAATGGGTTGCGTGCCTGGGGCCAGGTCAATACAGAAATAAATATCCCTGTCGGGCAGCATACCCGGCAAGTCTGAAGGAAAAACCTCGGGGAACTCCCGAACAATAGGAACAGAGTCAATAGAAGGAACCTCTGTGCTGGAATCGCGAACATACACCAGATAAGCTAAACACCCCTTCTCGACCATGTGTTGAGCCTTTACATATGAAATAACACTGCGGGTGGCATGTCTCGGGGTCCCTCTCCACTCCAATCGGGGCAAATCTGGCAAAGCCAATGTCACGATCTTGGCGTGACAATCCAAGATAGCATGATACGGGGTCAACCAATCCATCCCTAATATGACGTCGAAATCCACCATGTCTAAGAGCAATAAATCAACACGGGTCTCAAGACCCTCAAACACTACCACACAGGAATGATGAACTCGGTCGACCACTATAAAATCACCCACCGGTGTAGATACATATACAGGGATACCCAAAGTATCACTAGGCATAGCCAGGTAGGGTGCAAAATAAGACGACACATATGAATACGTAGACCCAGGGTCAAATAGCACTGAAGCATCCCTATCACAGACCAGAATAATACATGTAATAACAGCATCTGAAGACTCAGCCTCTGGCCTGGCTGGCAAGGCATAACACCGGGGCTGGGCCCCACCTCCCTAAACCATGTCTTTAGGACGATCAGCTACTGGCTAACCTCTACCTCTGCCAGTCCGAGCTCTACCTCTACGGTCTCTACCTCCACCTCTATAATCCCTACCCCCGCCTCTAGCTGGTTGGGTGAGCTGTGGATCACCTGGTGCCTGAATCATGGGGCGAGGACCCTGCTGTTGAGAGCTACTCGAGGCTCGAGGGCAAAATCTGACAATGTGATTGGGGTCTCCATAACCATAACAAGCCCTCATCTACTGAGACTGCTGGCCTTATCGACCTGAATGTCCTCCCCGAAAGCTTTGAAGTGGAGGTGCACTGATAGGCTGCTGATCACAAAAATACTGCTGAGAACCACCACCGCCTGGAGTACCATGAGAAACCTGGAGTGCTGACTGAAAGGGCCTTGGTAAATGGACTCTACCATAAGAATCCCTACCTCCAAATGATGTACCACTAAACCTACCATAATGACGAGCCCTCTTATCCGACACATGACCACCTCCTCGTGCAAGGGCCATCTCAACTCTGCGGGCCGCATTGAAAGGAAATCTCACTACCAGCCCCCATAGACATCTGGAGACAGATCGGCTGAATCAATCCATCAATAAACCTCCGCACCCTTTCTTGCTTTGCGGGGAGTATAACAATAGCATGGCATGCCAATCAATGAACCGCGTCTCATACTGGGTGACTGTCATGGAGCCCTGCTGGAGGCACTCAAACTGACTGCGAAGTGCCTCCCGCTGAGTAACTGGGAGAAACTTCTCCAAAAACAACTCTGCAAACCGATACCATGTCAATGCTGGCGACCCTGCTGGTCTAGATAAACAATAGTCCCTCCACTAAGTCCTAGCGGATCCTGCAAACCGAAATGTGGCGAAGTCGACCCCATTGGTCTCCACCATACCCATAGTCTTAAGGATCTCATGGCAACTAAATAAGAAATCATGTGGATCCTCTGATGAAGCACCGCTGAATGTGGTGGTGAAGAGATTGGAGACCTATCAAGTCTCCACAAAGCATCCAAAGACATCGCCGCTCCATCGCCGGTCTTGGTTGCAATACCTGGCTGAGCTGCCACAGCTGGCTGAACCACTGGGACATGAGCCTGGGGAGCTACCTGCTCCGGAGTACGTGTAGCAGGAGTCTGACCTCCTCCTCCAGCCTAAGAAGTGGCTGGTGCTACTGGAAGCAAACCCGCTCTAGTGACGCTCTTCATAGAGCCTGCCAATCTGACTAAAGCATCCTGAAGATTTGGGGTGACCGTGACCCCTCCTGGGACCTGAGCTGGGCCCACCGGAGCTGCTGGGGCTGGAACCTCCTCATCATAGTCAATATGAGGCTCCACCTCTGGGACTTCTGCCCGGGGCTGAGCTCTGCCCCTGCATCGGCCTCTGGTATGGCCTCAGCCTCTGCCCCTCGCAGGAGCTGCTGTTGGGGGCTCGGGCTGCTACGCGGTAGAAGAGGAAGCACGTGTTCGTGCCATCTGCAAAAGAACAGAGTGGAAAGACAATTAGTATTTGAGAAACAGAATCGCACGACAAGAAAGAACAAAAGTGAAACTTTCCTAACTTCGTAGCCTCTGGGGATAAACACAGACGTCTCCGTACCGATCCGTCAAACTCTACCAAGTTTGTCCGTGAGTAGCGAGACCTATGTAACCTAGAGCTATGATACCAACTTGTTACAAGCCGGATTTTCTACCATCGGGAGTAGTGATGGCGCCTACTGTCGGAGCTAGGCAAGCCAAGCATTTAAACATTTTCCGATAACAACCCAACAATAATAATATTAACGAGTCATTTAACTAAAAGCGGAAGTTTAATATTTCTCTACCCAATACTGGTGTCACTATCTCACGAACAACTAAAAAGTGCAAAAAACAAGTCTGAATAGAAATACATAAATGTCTGTCTCGGTACAATGAAAACAACTAAAAACATGGAAAGGGACTTCAGCCTGCGAACGCCAGCTAGTCTACCTCGTAAGTCCCTGGACTGAAGTCAACTCCCGGTCAATATCATATTGTTGTGGTCCAAAATCTGCTCAGGTACCGTGATCTGTGCAAAAGAGCACAGAAGTGTAGCATCAGCACAACCGACCCCATGTGCTGGTAAGTGCCTGGCCTAACCCCGGCGAAGTAGTGACGAGGCTAGACAGGACTACCAAATCAACCTGTGAAGTTCAATATATATATATATATGAGAAAAAAGGAAAGAATACAGAAATTAAACAGTTAAGAGGGAGCAAAGCATACTATGTGGAAGTACAGTCCGGATATAAATTCAACAATTTAAGTAAGAAACAGGGCAATAACAATAATTAATGAGAGTAGGAAATCAACAGTTGCACGGCATCAACCTTCATGCTTTTACCCTCATTCTCACCAAAAGCAATCAAATAAAGTGCACGGCATCACCCTTCATGCTTTCCCTCACATAACTCTCATATCATGGCACGGAATGATCCTTCGTGCAATTATAATCAAATCAGAGCACGGAATGTCCCTTCATGTATAAATAATCAAAACATGGCGCGGAATGACCCTTCGTGCAAATATAATAAAAACATGGAACGGAATGATCCTTCGTGAAAATATAATCAAAACATGCCACGGAATGACCCTTCGTGCAAATATAATCAAAACATGCCACGGAATGACCCTTCGTGCATTATCACTCTTCCTCACCCAAACAGTAAACACAACCAAACAGGGCGAGGGGATAAACAAATAATATGAAATGTCCTGGCACGGGAAAAACACAATTAAACAGCTAAATCCCGGCAAGGGAGCAACAACAATAATTCTCACATCCCGGCAAGGGAGATAATCAATATACTCAAACCATCCCGGCAAGGGATTAATCATATCTCTTTCTATTTCTTTCGTTTCTTACTCAATAGTCTTTTTATCGTTCGAGCCAACGCTCTAAAGAATTTACAATTCATAATTAGTCTTCATACTCTTCACATTGCATAGACTTCATCAATTAACATGGAAGAGTCATAAGAATATCAGGATAAGTACATACAAGGACCCACGGTCATGCTAGACACCAGTGTATAGATACTCGTCACCATGCCTATACACCGTACTCGATCATTTAGCAATTAACAAATAATAACACTCTAATTCTATTCCCTCAAGCCAAAGTTAGATCAAACACTTACCTCGGTCCAAAGAATAGCAATCAATCCTCAAATACCGCCTTTCCTCTACAATCCGACTCCGAAATAATGATATCTAGGCATAATTAATTCAATAATATCAATAAAGACTCAATGGCAACATCCCATAGCCTAGATATGAATTTCCTGGCATTCTTCCAAAGATACCAAAATTAGACACCGGGCCTACATGGTCCAAACACGAGGCTCGGAAAAAAACCTAGTCACTCATAACCCCACGAGTTCAAATATGCAATTTGTTTTAAGATTCGACCCCAAATTGAGGTTGAATCACTCAAAATTCTCAAAACCTTAACTCTACCCAAAACCCCTAAGTTCTATTTTGATTTCATGTTTTTAGGCCTAGGAATTCACTAATAAATGAAGAAAAACGAAGGAATTAGGTGGGGAATTACTTACACAAGTGACCTTGAAGAAGGGAGGCTTGGGGTCCTAAGGCTTGAAGGAGAAGGGAGCTCGTGAAAAAAAGTGAAGAAATCCCGTCACTGGCCTATTTTTGAGCTTTAAAAATCACTCGGCGAAAAATGCCCTTCGCGTTCGTGGGAAGGAGGCCGCGTTCGCGAAGGGTGGATGAGTCAAAGCATCGCGAACGCGAGATGCTAGTCGCGAACGCATAGAAGGATGGGGTTGGGTCTGGGATTTGCTTGTACGCGAATGCGAGTGGGGGCTCATGAACGCGGTGAAGGGGAAACCAAGGCTACGCGAACGCGGGGACTTGTCCGTGAACGCGAAGAAGGGAATGCCCACTGGTACGCGTACGCGAGCTGGGTGATGCGAATGCGAAGAAGCAATTATCTGGGCAAAAATTTCAGAAAAATCTGCTACCATTCTAAGTTTAAAAACACCCCGAACACCTCCGAAAACACTCCCGAGCCGTCGGGGCTCCTAACCAATCATACACACTAACTTAACAACATCATACGAACTTAACCGTGCGATTAAACCGCCAAAATAACATCAAAATCATTGAATCAAACCCCAAAATCATCATTTTTCATTCTAACTTCATAAACTTCAAACTTTAGATATTTAGGTCCGAAACACGTCAAATGACGTCCGATTTCGACCAAACTTTACAGAAAGCGGTTAACACATATTTAAGACTTGTTCCGAGTGTCGGAACCAAAATACGAGCCCGATACCATAGTCTTTTAATCAATTTTTATTTCCATTTTTCTTAATAATTCCAGAAAAACAATTTCATAGAAAAATTCTTTTCCTCGGGTTCTAGACCTCGGATTTTGACTTCGGGCACATGCCCGAGTCCTATATTTTTCTACGGACCCTCCGGGACCGTCAAATCACGAGTCCGGATCCGTTTACCAAAAAGGTTGACCGAAGTCAACTTTAATCATTTTAAAGCCACATTTTGAAATTTTTCACAGAATTTAACATATAATCTTTCCGGCTACGCGTCCGTACTGTGCACGCAAATCGAAGCAACTAAAAGTGAGGTTTTCAAGGCCTCCAAAGTACGGAAAAAGAGATAAATCCGGTGATGACCCTTTGGGTCGTCACACATTGTGAGCCCGTGAGTGAGACTGGAGAGATTGATGATTGAGTAAGACTTAGAGCTTGATTATGAGTGACAGTTATGGGATCGGGCTGCACGCCGCAGTGGTTATACTAATTTGTGATAGCTCTTGGGCTGTAGGAGTCTCTCCGGAGTCTGTACACACCCACCGTGAGCGTGGTTGATATTATTGAGGAATGGATCTTTCCTAAACATGGATCTTGTTCGAAGCACTTGATACCTGGAGATGGATCTTCTCTACAAGGCTAGATTGGCCTTCCTCGGTACTGGGTAACTGATGGTCAGTGATGTATATATTCCGGGGTGGATCTTTCCTGTGACATATGAGTCATTATACAGTACCGAGTGGTTGAGCAATTGAGAGTGTGAGCACATGAGGCTGTCAGAATGGTGCATCACATACAACATGTGCATTGGCATGTAGTAATATAAGAGTTATATTCTTCACATCGTTTAAATCTGATCTATTTTACTGTTTTGAGCTATTTATTTTACTTGAAAGCATGCTAGGTTTTTGCCCTTTTCTTCGTCACTACCTTTCAGTCCAACAGTTGGACTTATTACTTACTGAGTTGGTTGTACTCATGTTACTCCCTGCACCTCGTCTGCAGATCCAGGCGCTTCTAGTCACGGCTGCTGCTGATTGAGGAGTCAGATTCCGGAGACTATCGAGGTAGCTGCATGGCATTTGCAGGCCTTGACTCTCCTTCATTATCTCTATTTGTATTTCAGTTTTTTTTTATTCCTTAGACGGTGTAGAAAACTCTATTCTGGTATAGACGTTCATGTACTCTGTGACATCCCGGTTTTAGGATGGATCGTATCGTATTTTGGATTAAATTCTGTTTTCAAAAAGGTTTTTCTTTTTAAATATTAATTGCTTGTGTATTTATTTTCAAAGTTTTTATTGTGTTGAGGTATTGAGTAGTGGCTTGCCTAGTTTCACTATAGGCATCATCACGACAGTTGGTTTTTGGGTCGTTACAGCATCTGAGTTTGGGTTTTAACATGTTTTGAATGTGCATTTTGATATATTCTAGGACATAGTACCTTTTGATAGACGAAGAAAGTTGTGAGGAACTAGGAGCAAGAGTTGAATACCATTTATCCAACTGATGCGTCGTTGATTCTATACTTCTACAAAAGCTGGCTTTGGACCTGAAATGTATAAACCCTTCAGATTTCTTGAAGAAACGGATTTGCTATTCTAGGAGCACTAATCTGCACATTTTTCAGTTGATCTGTACTTTGATACACTGTAAATTATGATACTTATTACATAAACATTATGGGTTTGTATCTTATAGTTTTCATTAATAGGGTGAGTTTGCATTACTATTGGATGGCATTGCTTCATTAGGTTGTAAGATTGAAATATGAAGCCGGAGCTACTGGATTACTTACAACTTAAGTGCTCTTGAATTGAGACCACAGTTTGCTTTGTCATTTTAGGAGTACATTACCAGATACTTTTCTCTGCTTCGTAAAATATTCATATATATGAAACAATATCTTCATGCAATATTTACATATTCTTTAATTGTTATTTGTTGTTTTAATATCCGTTATATGTTTCATTGTCCTTAAATGAATTGTGACAGTATTATGCTTCTTTTTGCATTGTGTCAAAATTTATTGACTTGTCGCAAAAAAAAACAAAAAAAAAAACCTATACATACGACTTGTATTTTTTACGACGATTGAGATAATCTGGAGCAAAAGAAAGGTGAACAAAAAGGCAATGGAAGTGGAACAAGAGGAGGAAGAGAAAGAACTAACGCACATCAAAGCAAAGAAGGCAAAAAAAGGAAAAAAGAAAGAAAGATAAGAAGAGGGTGACAAGACAAGGAATTAAGACTACAGCTTATATGCATCAAGATATGAGTAAGTAAATATTCATCATTTAACTCATAGTATGTGCATTTGGCAAAAGAAAATATTTGCATATATCCAAGTCACAAAAAGTAAAAGTGACGACCTCAAAAATAATAAGAATAATAATAAAATAAAAGCAACAACTGTTATTTAGCTATGTTACTAGTTGGAGGTAACCCGGGAACAAGAACCTTATTAATTTTTATTTAACATAAAAAAAAAAAAAATTGTTTACAAGTCATGAAACAAAGCTGGAAGAAATCTATAGAATTTGATTCAAAATATTCAAAACCAAGAGTACAAAGTGCTACTCCATTATTCTACCAGTTCCCTAATACTTGTGTTAGTAGAATGTTTTTGCCTTGTAGCCGAGACAGCAAGCTAATCCGAAAATACACAAGTAAAAAATATCTTAGCACATGTGTGTAATACAAATTATCAGAATGGAAAAAGTAGAACCATAAGGCAACATTCTAATATATTAACTGTATTTCAGAAGTTGAAATAACTAGAGTTACCTATTTCAACTTCTAGGAACAATGGCTTCTCTGTTAGTAGATGAAAGTCATAAAAGAGAGAAATATTTTGTAGCACAAAAATGAGAAAACGGGATAGTGAGCAAATATCATTTACGAAAGAACTTTGGATGAACTCTAGAGTTTCGGAACATCTATCAAACACTTGAAATTCGAGAGTTTTCTACCTGGTACATGATAAGAACCTCTTTAAAGTTTTCTCATCTCCTTTATAATTATTTGAAGCGGTTGATTCAAGAAGTTGCATGGAGCAGTTTACAGCTGAAGTGTCTGAGCAATTGTGTTGCAACTTTATTTGTTGCAAAAGTATAAATGTAAGTCCAAAACTGGTTTGACCCTTGATTATGACATAAAGCAACAAGCATTAATATACTAATCCCAACAGTGGATAATGGTAGAATACGAGCAGAGAAAGGAGGTTTCATTGACAAGCATCTGAACTAAAATTTGTATAGCATGCTACAAAATGGTGCACTTGTGCAGTTTATCTCGTCCAAGCCTCCAATAGTAGCCCAATTATCTGCATTCTATGTGCTAGAAAGTACTTACATTGGCCTCTCAATTGGAAAAGAAATTGTTCGTTTGATTCGCGTTCTTGTATACCCTTATCGGAACCTTATTCACAAAAAATCTGCATTCAAAAGAGTATTGATCGTCATTGACTATACCTTAATCTCAAATGTGTTGTGCTTAGGTAAATTTATTCAACATGAAACTTTTAGTTGAAATTATAGTACACAATAGAAGTCCAAAGTATGGTCAAACTAGAGAAGATGCCTCGTCTTACATTCATCACTGCCATTATATTATTGTACACAATGGTCTGAATAAGATAAGGCTGTGTTGTTTTGTTTCCGAAGAGATTTTGAGAAGTCTTGAAATGAGTAACAGGGCACATTTTACTGAAGTTGTTTGTCCCCAATAAAATGGCACCAACAGGACAGTAGCTAATTCCACACAGAAACTTCAGTTGAAGAGCACGATGCTGACACAGTCCCTACCAATAGATGAGCAAAAGCAAAAAAATACGCGACTTTTAGAAATAATAGAGATATTGGCATAGTTCATTTAGATTACATTATAACAATCTTATTTGCTAATGTCATCAAGTTGGTGTTATGGTATTTTTTTTATCCGTAAGCATATACATTTCGAATGATTTATACATTTTCATCGTCACATAAGTTGGAACATCAGTTCAAATGCACTATATCACCAAATCAAAGGTTCCTATAAATTATTTTACCATTTCCCTTCTGCAATTTTAATCTTTCTTCATAATTTTTATCCTTATTTTTTGTACTCCAAGATTTTAATATATAGTAGGTCAATGTAATTTCTTGCTAATTTTTAGTTAAAAATTTTAAAGAATGTCTAAATGCTTCTCCTCAAATTTGATCATTGTACTTGTACCCCACTGCAGGAGAAAAGCTTAATTCATTGAATAATTTTGTCAGACACCTAAGGGTAGAGGCTAAAACAAAAACACAGAAGCTACACACAGAAAGAGAAGAGCATGGAGGCAATGGAAATATTACAGTATAAACTGATCTTACCCCGAAGGTGATCAAATGCAAATTTGTAGCAGCAAGAAACTCGAAGAACATAATGAAACTAAAAAGAAAGATAAAGTGTGACCTGAATAATCGTACGGGAAAGAAAAGTAAAATCGGATATTGCCTACCATTTATCCAAAAGCGAAAATACCAGATAGCCTTTATAGGGAGTGTAAGTCAGCAGACCGAGTAGGAGAAATTTGACAAACCTTATCAACAAAGATGTTGCAAAAAACGTATATGATTATCTAGATTAATAACATTATTGTTCTAACTATTAAAAATATTAATGCGACAAAGTTGAACAAAGGACCATAATGTCTATTTCTCTTTATGTTTTTACGATTAGATCACGTTTCACATCAGCTTTCATGGCATTCATGGCTTTAAACCGTAGGTTTTTTAATCAGAAACTTTGATGCAGTGTATAATCTCACAAGATCAGCAAATATGAACCTTATAAGGTGGACTTTTTTGCATTCTTTTAAATGAACAGTGGTGCGGATGGCACTGGAGCAATACATCAGAAGAAACATAAATAAGAAAATCCCGCTACAAGTAATAAGAGTACTAAAGCAGATAATAGCAGGGCAATGCTAAATGGTAACTCTAGACATTAGAGAAAACATTATTCATTTTTTTCACAAACTTTCTTATTTCACCAAAATCAAGTTAAAAACCTATATTTTTTTACTGACAAACAAACCTTTAATTTCTTTTAAAAGAATCAAGTAGTTCTCTACAGAGAATATCAGCGAAATGAGCAAAATTATTACTCTTTCAGCAATTGCCCCTTAGAATTCCTACTTGAGCATTTTTGCTACAAATATCACATGTTTTCCATCAAATAATACACCTAAACTGTCAACAATAACAATTATTAAAATAGAAAGTGCCAAATAGGTACAAATGACTTTAGAATTTTAACAGAATTGTATAGAGTGAACATCACAATTATTTTTATGGCATGTGAAGCACAAAAAAATTATCTGGCATCAGTTAATTGAATATTTTTTGATTAACTTCAGCATAAACTCTGTTATACATTGAGTGATTATCCTCGGTGTCTGATGTCAGCGGTCGAATTAATAGTTTCACACCTTCTGAACTTTTAGCTCTTGATAAAGCAACACAAAGTTGACCATGGGAAAAAACTGTTTCACGTAAATAAATTCCAACAAAATCAAAATTTTGACCTTGAGCTTTATTTATAGTCATAGCAAAGCATAATCGTACTGGAAATTGTGTCCTTTTAAAATCAATTGGAATTTTTTCATCTTGTGATGCTAATAGTGGTATTCTTGGAATAAAAACATGTCTATTTTGAAAATCACCATTAGCAGTTTTGGCACTTATAACATGTGTTTTAAAACTACAGCATGTTAACTGTGTGTCATTACATAAACCTTCATAGGGACTTAAATTTCGTAGTAACATTACTGGATAATTTTCTTTTAAGGTCAATCTGTAAGGAGGCAAACCAACAGGATTTAAAGTATGCAGATAATCTTCGACTTGACTTTGGTCATTCGGTTCAACAGTTTCATCAATTACAACATGTGTTCTAGCATATTTTGGGAATCTAGATATGAGCATATCATTTATTTCATGAACAAAATTATTTCTTGTTATCAAGATCACACGAGAAGCTATGGAGGAAGAATCGTTAAATAAGGAATCTTTATTGGGATATGATACCTCAAATAACTCATTCAAGGATTCTTCTTCAGTTGTAAAAGGAATGATCAAAGAGTTAGGAATTTGAATTTTGCTAGGCGTCAAGTCTTTCTTTTTCATTTTCAATTCTCATCAAGTATTCACAAAAGCTAGGATCTGTTCTTGCATGCATATTCTTTGATAGTTGTAGTTTTTCTAGTTGATTTCAAATTTCATAGTATAGTAAACTTTCAAAAATGAAGTCTTTTTTTTTTTTCTCATTTCGAACAACTAAAAGAGTTTGTCTAAAATTACCTCCAAAAACAACTACTTTTCCACCAAAGAGCATCTTAGTATCCATTAGATCCTTTAAAAGTAAATCAAAAGCTTCAATCGTTTTTTCTTTAGCCATTGACGCCTCATCCCATACAATTAATTTTGTGTCCCGAATTAAACATGTAAGCGAACTTTGCTTACTGATATTACAACCAATATTTTCATCAATATCAATAGGGATCTTAAAGCGCGAATGAGTTGTTCTCCCTCCAGGAAGAATAGAAGCTGCAACACCAGAAGTTGCAGTTGCTAGTGTTACAAATCCCTTAGATCTTACCGTAGCTAACAAACTTTGATAAAAGAAAGTTTTACCAGTTCCTCCTGGCCCGTCAATAAAAAAAGCTCCCGATTTGTTGGAAAATATTCTATCAACAATCATATTGTGTGCTCTTCGTTGATCTATATTTAATTTTTTTTTCTAATAACAAATCTTCTTCGGAAACTCTTAGGCTTCTCTCAAAATGAACTTCTTTTGCAATTGCAGAAGCTCTAATGTTTTCTGCAACAAGCTTGTACTCGTTAATGTCGTGTCCCATCGAGTGTAATTCGTCATTGATCTGGTTCAGGACTCTATGATGAATATCTTTAAATCCATTATTTGGAAAGCGTTTGAAGTCTTCAGACATTGAGTGTTCAAATTGTTCCCATAACTCTTTTGAATTAGAAGGAGTACAATATACCAATAGCATAGCAAATAATCGTCTTAAACTATATGGCAACTGATAGCTTGCAGCTTCAATCATATATGCAACCAAACTATTGTCAGAATATAATAATTTTTTTTCAGCAGCCTCTCTAAATGTAATATAATATCTTCCATTTACAGTACAAAAATCTTCATATGATGTTGGTCCTCTCACATTCAGTAATAACAGTCTAATATATTATCTCTCACCTTTTGTTGGATGACATGTCACAACGCGTCCAATAACGGTACGTTGCTTTTGACGTGTCCACGTCTTGTCTGTAACTGACCAGACAAACTATTCTGGAAACTCTTTATATAGTAGCTTAAGTTCTATAGCATAATCATCTGTTTGGTTCATGACAAAAAATTCTGTCAATATAGTTTTTCTAATCATAGGATTTTTTTAAATTGCATTTATACTCTCGGTGCTTTTAAAAGAAACATATTGATGTCCTTCAAGGTGTAATTAAAAATGATAAACACTTGATGTCATCTCACTAATAAAAAAAACCAAATAAACGCCATGTAGCTTCGGGTGGAGATAACCATCTAGCAGACTGATATTCTTTTATTTCATCAATCTCTTTGTCTTTATCATTGTCATGTACAAAAAAAGAAATTTTGTTGTGCCCTTTACATATGTACTTTTAAATATACTTGACGACTTTAATATCTGAGCATATCTCGATATTCATATGACAGTTAAACTTTCCAAGTAAAAAATGATTGTATGGTACCACCCATGAATTATCGAGAAATTGTTCTCTAATTTTTATTGCTTCACCTGTATACCGTCTTTGGTAAATTGGATAAGAGTTTCTTCCTTTTGATGTTCGATCAACAAAATCTTTAGGGTAGTTTAATTTACAAAATCCATTTTTCATACATGAATTTGCAGGATTCAAATGACCACAAGAACCGTGCATCATATGATGTACAACAAGTGAGTATAAGTAAGGCTCTTTATTAGGATCAGGTAATTCAGCACAAACAACTCTGTCGTAAGACTCAAGTGCAAACAATTTGTATTCATTAGCAAGAATAATAAGGAAAGGTGCATGTAGAAGACCAGGTTTCTGGAATTCTAAAGTGTACATAAAAGTAGCAACCTTTCTAAATATATTTCTTGTTAATATATTATTTTTAGCTCTTCCAGCTTTGCTCTAAATACTTGACTAATTAAGGCAGGTCTATTTTGTGCCTCATCAGTAGATAACATATGTTCTTTTATTTCTGGCCATAATGGGTTGCATATCATCGTTAGAAACAAGTCAGTTGTTCCAAAACATTGTACCAAAGCAATAACATTCATATATCACCGGCAAATATCTCTTGACCCCCCGTGAATGTAACAGGAAGGAAAGTTTGTTTTCCGATTCTAGAAGCATCTCTTTCACCTTGTCTTAAGACATCAAGAATACCTTGCAAAACTTCAATTCTAAACAAGTCTGGATTGAAAGAGAAGAAGTCTAGTCGTTGTTTTTCAAGTTTTATGAATACATCTACGACATATTGTTAGAATATCCTTCCAGTAAGTAAGATTTCATTAGTCTCATTATCTCTTAATTGAATTTTATAACAATAATATTCACAAAAAAAGACAATATTTCTTTTTTTTTTCCTTTGTTGTTCTAGTACCTGAGCTTCCACATCAAGAAAATTGTCAATTAAACACACTTGGAAAATTTTTCTGTTCACAGTAGACACGACATCTAGTAGTATTCTTTGATTGTACTATTTTTTTATACCACAGTGCCACCCATCTTGACCATATGGAAATAATAGTGGATATTACAAGGGATCATAACATCCATAATAATAGTTCACTAATTGGCTTTTATTGTTGTGAGTATAAATTGGAATGTGAGGTGTGGAAATATGAACGCCTTCTTCCACCATTATTGCTACAACTTCAGATGCAGTAGGTAAGTTATATACTCGTTTATCTAAACCTGAGTAACATTTGAGCGCAATATAAAAGTTCGATAATTCTGGAATATCTGCCAAAGATTTCAAGAAAAAACTATACAGATTATTTTGTAGTTTATTTATTCATCAATTTTCTGATCATTGACTCATGTACTCTTTTTGAACAAGCAATTCTGTTTGCTAACTCATTTTCATTGTCGTAGAAATATAACTGTAAATTTCTTCCTTTCTCGTTCGCAAGATATAAATCATCTATAAAGTGATACATTTTTTCTTGAACTCTAAATGTATAGATACCATGATTTCTCTTAGCTAAGTCTTTGACATATTTTACCCCGAGCGAATTAAATACAAACATGTTATTGTATGTCCTAACATATGTTCGAAAATGGTCAGACTCTTCAGTAGTACCCAAAAATTAATTCTCGTAGCTCTATAGGCATTTCATGTGAAGTAAGCTTGATTGAACCCTTATTGTAACAGAATCCAGGGGGTTCATATTGAAATCTTTTTGCAACACAAAATTTACAGTTTAGGACAACTTTGAAAGCAACATATTTGGTTTGTGAACCAATAATGTGTAGAGGAGCTCTTCTACGTAATCTAACTCCTGAATATTACGGAAATAATTAGAAGTCAATTTTCACTCCAAAGGAAGATAACGAATACTATTCTAACTTGAGAGTGATACAAACATCTGTTTGCTACATTCTCTGAACCAACACCACATCGGTCATTAGATGTACCTGATGTGGATCCTAATATAGATGCAATTATGAATTACATAAGTAAATGGTTTACAACAATAGAAATTTTATTAAAATAATATGCTTCATATACTCGCCTGTTTCGAAGATGAAAAAACGACCAACAAAACTTTTTCATTTCGCAAAAGTAACGGATAAAGTACTAACTTCACATTTAGCAGCTAATAAAAATGTGTGAAACATATTTAGTTTAAACTGACTGCATTTAAATAGAAAGAGCGAAAGTTTAATTTGCTAACCTTGATTTGAAGTAAGAGAAAAACCTCTTATTATGAGAGCACTCTCTTAATTACTTAGAGATGTTGATTTGACTGAGTTATCCAGAATACAACTTTCTAGAAGACGTTTTCTTGAATCAGACTTCTTTCTTACGACAGTTTAACATAATGCTTTCTTTATATCCGCTGATATTTTCTTATATTTTTTACGGCGATTGAATTTCATTTCAGCACTTCTATCTGCCAAGCATGGACTTTTGTTCTTTTGTCCTGAATGTGATATAGGCACACCTTTTTTATCCCCCGACATCTATACTCATCTAATGTAAGCAGTATTAAAAAATAAACTACACCCTTTCTCCAAAAAGATATCAAGCGAAAGGCAAAATTGAATAATTTGGTTGGGAACTGATGCTTTCTATTAGCTTACCTCGTAAAACCAGAGAAGTTAGACAAAGTAAACAGACGTTAATTCCAGAAACCTGCAAACAATGTGCATCAGTCATTAAAGCAAAATTGGTAAACCACATTTTTCGCTAAAAATTCATTCTCCGAATATCCATAAAAGCCATCAAGTTAATGTCACTCCGCTCAGAGCTAAAAGCCAATGATCATCTGAACTATTAAAATTACTTGTTTCAATAATTTAAGATGAGTTTGGTGGAAATCACCATATAAAAGAATTTCTCCAATATAAAGTAATTAAAAAGGTTTCAACATGTATTTAGTGCTAAACTTTTGCTCCGTTTTCCTTTATTGTATACTTCTACATTACCACCAACTATAATATCATGTCTTCTGAAATTCCTTTCTTTAAATTTCTTTCAGGAATAACTTAAAGAAAAAGTAAGAAGATTCAAGAGAGAACAAAACTTCGGATAATTTAAGGTAAGTGATACTTGTCAAGGATTTGTACCAGCTAAACTTGCGGGCAAACTTGAAGAAGCAAAACAAATTACAGAGAGATGGAAATTGACCAATATAAAGTAGTAAAATTTAAATAATTATGGAAATTTGAAAAGCAAACTCATTTGCTCTACAGGTAAGCTGAAACATTAGTCCAAATACACTGTATCACTTAATGAAAGGCTCCTACAAATTATTTTATCATTTTCCTTCTACAATTTTAGTCTTTCTTGATATTTTTTATCTTTATTTTTTCTCCTCCAAGATTTTCGTGCTAATTTTTAGTTCAAAAATTTAAGGAATGTCTAAATGCTTCGTCTCAAATTTGATTAGTACACACCGCTACAAGAGAAAAGCCCAATTCGTTGAGTAATTTTCTCAAACACCCACAAACAGAGGCTAAAACAGAAACACAGAAGCTACCACATAGAAAGAGAAGAGTACAGAGATGATGAAAATAGTACATGGTAAATTGATCTCACCTGGAAGTGATCAAAAGTGTAGCAACAACAAAACCGAAGAACAGAGCGAAACTAAACAACAAACAGAGTGTAAACTGATTGAAAATTGTAGGAGAAGAAGTAATATCTGATATTGCCCACCGTTTATCCCAAAGCAAAAACAATAAATGGCGTTCTCTCACGAGTGTGAGTCAGCAGACCGAGTAGAAGCAATTTGATAAACCTGATCTTTAGGAATGAAATGAAATTTCAAAAGGCTGCGTACTTGGGAGCGAATATTTCTGATTTTTTTCGTCATTTGAAATCCACAAGAAAGGCTAGAGATTTTGCTATTCCTTGAATCTTTATTAAATATATAGAACATGAATAAGCTTCATTAGAAATATATAAATAATTAAAAATTATATAGAAGTGTAGAACTAAATTTATGAATTAACCCAAATATATGTTAAATATTTATAATTTTCTCCTAAATCCGTTATAAGCTTGTGTTTTTCTTTTTATAAATTTGAATATAGTTTGTTTCCAAATTCAAGCATTTACAACGTGTGGCACGACTCGCGGAAAGTCATTTCAGGCATGATTTCAAGATAGTATATTTTTTTCTTTCTAAAACCCTAACACCAAAAACAATCTCCGTCCCTCACAACTCCTCCACATGGCATCTTTAGCTCTACCTGGAAGCTTTTTAGCTACCAGCAAACCTCGTGCTTATAGATATGCTGCTGGAGACTCAATTATAGTAAGCAATTTTCTCTTCCCCTTTACTATTATATTGATTAATTATGTGGCGAGAACAATTGTGACTGCGCTGCTATCTTTGTAGAGATGTAATGTGGCAGAACCATTAAGGTTTAACAAGGAGAATGGGGAATCAAGCATGCCTCTTCAGATTAATGGCGACACTTCATTTAATAATCTTTGGAACGCTAATCAAGTAAGAAGATTTCCAGTTCCACATGCTCAAAATGATACTAGACTCCGGATTTTCTCTGGCACTGCCAATCCTGCACTTTCTCAGGTATTAATTGTTGTCTGTATAGTTGGTATGTTTCTTCTTGTAAGAAATTGACGTTATAATTGATGCCTTCTTATAGTTAAAGGGGGCTGAGTTGGCAAGTAAAGGAAACACACATTTGAATTTAGGCATTGCTTGAAAGAAAAAGCTGTAGACTTAATTGCAACTTGAAGAAATTTTAGGCGTTAATTGAAAGTTAAGCTTCAATTCTTTATTCTGTCTACCTCTCCTTGGTAATTGCGATAGACTTCAATTAATGCCTAAAATAGAATGCCTAAAGTAACAGAGTATTTGAGTTTAGGGATTGTTTGAAAGAACAAGCTCTGTAGGCTCAACTGCAACTTGAGTATAGGATACTTTAGGTGTTACTTGATTCAATTCTTTTTCTTGTCTAGCTTCTCCATGGTAATCATTATAGACTTCATTTATGATCTGATATCAGATGAAGATGATTAAAGGAATATTTGAATATACACAACCTTAATCTCCATTCTAGAGTTACGGAAATTGAGACTACAGATTCATCCAAGGCATTTTTCAAAGCTCTAAAGATTATATACAACAACAACAATAGACCCACTAGTTTCCCCAAGTGGGTCTAGGGAGGGTAAGATGTAAGCAGCCTTACCCCTATCCCTGGAAGGGCAGAGAGGCTGTTTCCGATAGACCCTCTGCTAGAGAACGACTGAAAAAGAAAAGGTAATTGCAACAAATAGGAATAACAACAAGATGAAATAATTGAATCCAAGAATGCAGTCAAACTCTTGGTCATAATCGCCATCTATGAATAAAAGATTTCATACTAACACTAATGCTAGCGAATTGAGTAAGACAAAAGAGAAACGCTCGACTACCTACAAACCTTCTATCCCAATGTTTGACCTCCACACTCTCCTGTCTAGCGTCATGTCCTCAGTCAGCTCTAGTTGCGCCATGTCTCGCCTGATAACCTCTCCCCAAGACTTCTTAGGCCTACCTCTACCCCTCCTGCTATCCGCCGAGGCTAACCGCTCGTACCTTCTAACTGGGGCTTCTAACTCTTAACATGCCCGAACCATCTCAACCTCGCCTCCCGCATCTTATCCTCCACATGAGTTACTCCCACGTTTTACCGAATAACTTCATTCATAATCTTATCCAACCGAGTATTCCCATATATCCACCTCGACATCCTCATCTCAACTACTTTTAGCTTCTAGGCTTGAGAGTTCTTGACCGGTCAACACTCTGCTCCACACAACATAGTGGGTCTAACTACAACCTTGTAGAACTTGCCTTTAAGTCTCAGCGGCCCATTCTTATCACACAAGACATCGGAAGCGAGCCTTCACTTCGTCCATCCTACTCCGATACAATGCGTGACATCTTCATCAATATATTCCAGTATTTTACATTGGTCAAATAAGTGAAAGAGTAGTGTTAGAAAACTACAACATTTTATTTTGTTCGATTCAACAATAGAGGGATAACATAGTGGTAAATACTTTTTAACATCCAATTATAAGTTTGGGGGTTCTAGTGTCACAGCCCAGCCGATGGCACGTATTGTCTATTTTGACCAATAAACCTCACGGATTTGTCCCTTGAGCTGTGCAATCATCGCATCCAAAAGTACACGTACCATGTGAACTTTATGCTATGCCTTAAAAAGTTTTTATCTCTTATTCTGTGTGGGATTTGCCTTAAGTGTCATATGCACTCCTTCAGAAGCCTGCTAGTTCTTCTCTTTGACAGTTTGACTCCATCATAGGCATCACATAAGATCAGCTAGGAGCAAGAGGGGAAAGGTCTCAAGCTTGGGCTCCAGGGTAAGGGGGTTTGGGGGGTTGAGTTTATCACATAAAAGTAACAATAATAAAAATAAAAATTTGCTTGCTCCATCATCTCTACAAATGCGGTTCTTTTAATTCCAGTAGAAGAAGTTTAATAGTTTTTGGTTAATACCATTATGTGTTCTTTTGATGTGTCAGTACTTATGGATATGCTGCCTGTTTCGTAGGAAATTGCTTGCTATATGGGTTTGGAACTTGGAAAGATAATGATAAAACGTTTTGCTGATGGCGAAATCTATGTCCAGTTACAAGAGAGTGTTAGGGGTTGTGATGTATATCTTGTCCAACCTACATGTCCTCCTGCTAATGAAAATCTGATGGAACTCTTGATAATGATTGATGCTTGCCGTAGAGCCTCAGCCAAAAATATTACTGCAGTGATTCCGTACTTTGGGTATGCCCGTGCTGATCGTAAGGTAATTCTATGTTGCTTGTCCTATTAAATGGTAAATAAATGATCGAGTATGTCATAGATTCTTGTTATTCCATGTTGATAATTAGTTGTTTAAAACCAAGATGGTACGGCTACCATAATACATGTTTGATCGGATATGTGTGTCAATAGGCAATGCATATTCTTCTCAACTTGGCCCTGGCTTAATAAGTTGAGCTACAGAGTTGATTCAAGTCCAATGAATTTTATGTAACCGTGAAATGATTGAATATATTACGAATGCTTTATCTTTGAAGCCATTTCTGTTTTTGATGAAGATGAATAAGAATTTGGTATGTGAAGATGAAATAGCTTTTGGAAATCAAATGCATGTCCTTGAAATCAAGTGGAAAGACTATGTATTTTACTTCAGAGGTTAAACAACATAATCTTGGATCACAACAAAACAGACTCCATAGGCTGGAAAAGCCATCAGCAGGGTCGCTTTTCAGTCAAAAGTTGTTATCACATGCTGGGTTCTAGCAGCGACGGGGTATTATGGCCTTGGGAAAAGGTTTGGAGAAGCAAGGCTCCTTTGAAGGTTTCTTGTTTCTCTTGGATTGTTGCTCGGGAGGCTTGTCTCACACAATCGAACCTCCAAAAGTTGGGGTTTTAACTGTGCAGTAGATGTCCATTGTGTGAAGAGCATTGGAAGATGTTGGCCACCTCTTCTTGTATTGTAGAGTCACTAGGCAGCTGTGGAATATGTTTCTGGTAATTCTGGGCATGAGTTGGACCATGCCAAAATCAATTGTTGAGCTCTTGCAAGGTTGGAGCAGAGAGGGGATTAGTAAGAAATCTCTAAGAACTTGGAATACCATACCTCAGGCCATTTGGTGGACTGTCTGGCTTGAAAGAAACAAAAGAATTTTTGAAGGCACAACGAAAAACATTCACAGCCTCAAACAGAGATGTATTTTTCTGTTAGCTTTTTGGTGCAATCTGGTAATTGAACATGATGTAGATGGAATGCTAGATACAATAGAGGGTTTGCACAACCTGTAATTATGCCTGATGCACTGGCTTAGTGCATAAATTTATAACATCTTTAATTACTTATAAAAAAATTTAAAATATATGCATGTCCTCATTTTTTCAAATATTGTTCTGGATTGATTAGGTGATGGGTACTTGAGTTTTGGTGTGGTCAGTACTAACAGAGATAAACCTTAGTTCTTAGCTAGTCTAGTTCACTCAAATGCCCAATCCTTTTGCAGACTCAAGGTCGTGAATCAATTGCTGCCAAACTTGTAGCAAATCTGATTACAGAAGCTGGTGCAGATCGAGTTCTTGCTTGTGATCTTCATTCTGGCCAGTCAATGGGTTACTTTGATATTCCAGTGGATCATGTACATGGCCAGGTAATTTCTCAATAGCCACTATATTAACTTTAGCATCTTTAGCGTCAGTATTAGGCATGATTTTGTAGAATGAGAAAGGCTTTCCTTCCGCTAGAAAATAGGAAAAATTGTATTCATTCATATGCTTATCTGCCTCCTTTTTTTTTTGTGTCTGCATGTATAGCCTGTCATACTTGATTACCTTGCCAGCAAGACTATCTGCTCTGATGACCTAGTTGTGGTATCTCCTGATGTTGGTGGGGTTGCAAGGGCTAGAGCTTTTGCCAAAAAGTTATCTGATGCACCTCTAGCTATCGTGGATAAAAGGCGTCATGGGCACAATGTTGCTGAGGTATTCTGGTTGCTAGTATTTTATTTGAGGTTTCTTCTTGTCCTCTTCTTTTATCCTTTTCTTTTTGGTCTGGAGGGAGCACGTGGGATTGGTTTGAGTTAGTTCATTTTGATGCTTTAAACAGCTTTTTGGTGAAGAACAAACTTTTTACATTTCTTCAACTATTGTGTATTAGCTGTACAGTGAAATTGTTATTACATGCAATTCAAAATCTAGTGCCAGGGTGCATGCTAAATTTGTTTGTAATTTGGGCAATATGCTAATTTCTTTGTACTGCTTACGATGATACTTTTGTGGGCGTGCATATGTTTACTTATAAATTTTGTGAATTCTCTTAATTGCACGATTGGTTATATACTGTTGAAACAAGATTCTCTTTCTTTCCTTAAAAGAAATTTTCAGTGTTGATTCCTCTAACTCCTACTGCTTTGGTTCTGCAACTTAAGCATCACTTTTCAACTTACTAGTACAACATGACTCCTCTTTACAAGCATTAAAGGTTCATCTTCCCAAGTTTTTGGAATTGAGTTCCTGGGCTATGGTTCAACCATAGAAGCCACCTACTATGTCTTTTACTATTTTGTCAGCTCACCTCCTTCAACATTATACTTCTTAATAAAAAGCACTCGCTTCATTGATTGAAGCGAGTTGCGAGGCGACCTCTGTTGAGCTTTCAAGAGCTGAGGCGAGACGGCTTAAATGAAGAGCTCGCTTCAGTTGAAGAGACGAGAAGCGGGGAGAAGCAAGAAAGCAAGGAAGGGATCACTTTGTTAGGGTTTTTCAGAAAAGGCCACTTATTTAGAAGAAAAAGGGAAGGATGGTCCTCTGCTATTTCATCTCTGCTTCTTCTCTGCGTCTAGAGTTCCTGACTTTGTTCTCTGCTACTTCATTGCTGCTGCTGCTTCTTTTTCTTCTTCTTTTTTCATTTTTTTTCACTCTGTTTATTAATTTTATTTGGTAATCTTCTTTTCCTTTTTTCACAGAATTCAATTGGACATGTTCTTCTTTTCCCTCAGTTTCAATTTATTAATTGCTGCAACTGCTTTCTTTTTCTCCTCTGTTTTCCACTTTATATAATAAAAAAGAAGCCCAAATTAGTTTCAATTTATTCTGCTAATCGTTGGTTTATTTATTAAAATCAGTTATAAATTGATTAATGACTTCTTGTTTACTTTCTAATAAAAGCAATTTAAGTGGCATCATCCAATAAATATGACCAAAAGAGAGACTTGTCTTATGGATGATTATTAGCTCTTTACTTGCTACTAATAGATATTCTTTTGTTGAGTTGAATAGGAATGAAATAAAATATAAATAGAAAGAAAAGAATCTAATTGCAAAAGCAAAAGGGGGGATGTCTTTTTTTCTTTCCTTTTTTTTTCTTCTTTTTATTCTTTCTTTCCTATAATTCAGTTTTGATTTCTATATCGAGAAATAATTCTTCTGTCATGATTCATGAATTAATGGACTCTCTAATTTTTTTTTGTAATTGAAATTCCAGGTTGAAATGTATATGCGATATTGTTATAAAGCGCATTTTATTTAATGATAAGGTTATTAATCAACAAACAGAAATGAAAATTCATAAAAGATGAGATGAATTCAGAAGCACTTATTTATTAGTTTTAAATATAGCAAACAGAGTTCCGTTGGTATAATTTGGTCTTGTTTATTTAGTTACTTTATTTATTTGTGCAATGATCACTTACGATCTTTAAAAATTTCGCTTCTCTTCAATGAAGCGAGCGCTTCGCTTCACACTTTAAGCGAAGCAGGGCCCTATCGCGTATTTGCGCTTCGCGCTCTCAAAATCACTGCCTTGAACGTACCTTTACATGTTTTGAAAATGTTAGACCAAGTACAAGAATCCTCTTGCAGATGACATCATCAGTACTTGTGTCTGTCCCTCCATATATCATAACTCTTTATGTACCTGTTTATGTTTTTTTTGGGTGAGCACTAACTTGCTGCTTTTCTGCCCATAGGTAATGAATTTGATTGGCGATGTTAGGGGAAAAGTGGCAGTTATGGTTGATGACATGATTGATACGGCGGGTGAGTACTTACTTTTTGTTTTCGCTTAGTGGTCTTATTTGCTGCATTTTTTTTTTTTTTTTTTTTGGTTTTGCGAGAAAAGCAATCTGCACCTACTTTTCTATACTACGGAGGTTTTCAATTTTGTTTTAAGTTAAGTGGTCAAATATGAAAGCAAGAAACTACAAAATTATTTTCGTCCCATTTGTTCTATGTGAAGTGCTGTATCACGAAATAATTGTTTTTTGTTATTGTATGTATTACTACTCGCTATTAATTGCTTAGGCGTTGTTTTGGCCCGGGGATTGGGAGACATATTTCATGCTCATGTTCTGTTCCTTTTTCTCTTTTTTGTCCATTTCTTTTTTTGGCATGATTGGTGAGTTGGTTAGTTTATTATTGGTCAAAACTGATTATTCCTTGTTAATCTATCTATCTATATATATATATATATATAGAGAGAGAGAGAGAGAGAGAGAGAGAGAGTTAGTTAGTTAGATATTGACACTGCGTAATTGTTTTAAGGTACTATTGCAAAGGGAGCTGCCCTTTTACATCAAGAAGGAGCCAGGGAAGTTTATGCATGCACCACTCATGCGGTTTTCAGGTACTTATGGTTTACCCAAAGCTGGAGCATTGCATCAATTTTGGGCTTGCTTATCTTAATGAAAAGACTTTCCCTTCCGTATCGTCATTATTAGCCTGAAATTGCTTAATCACATCTGTTTCAGTAAGTGGTGGTGAATGCATGTACACTATAAATCCCGATACAATAAGTTATCGGTCTATTCTCAGAACTGCATCAATTTGCTAATGGAAATCTTTTGGCACAAAAATAAAGAGGGAAGGGGGAAAAAGCATGCCCATCCCAATCCTTCGATTGCAATTAAATCACTAGGGCACTAGAGCAATGTTTGCATTATGTACCTCAAGATAAGACTTTGGATGTCGAGATGCTAGGTTGCACAACTTGTGAGTGAACTTTACATGATACCTTTTTTGATAAAGGTGGTGTGTGTCCCTTGATTATTCCATCGGATACCTGCTACCTCCCACCAGTACAGGTACCTCGTAACTCTGTCCGCCAAGGCTTAGGCGAATGGGATGATACACCTATTGTTTTTGACTTTTTGTTGCCTTTGCTGGGATCTGAAGCCTGGATCTTAATCTATGTTTTGCAGCCCTCCTGCGATAGAGAGGTTGTCGAGTGGACTGTTTCAGGAGGTAATTATCACAAATACCATTCCGGTGGCAGAACAAAACTATTTTCCCCAGCTGACCATCTTGTCTGTTGCAAACCTCTTGGGCGAAACGATTTGGCGTGTCCATGATGACTGTGCAGTAAGTTTGAGCTTCTCTTTTAAGATGAACTAGTTAAACAATGGTTTGATAACCCTTATCTGTCCTGCTCCATTAGTTATCCTTTTCCTTCCTGTTTCGAATTGCGGGGTAATATGGCGTTATGTCATCGGATTTATTTAAAAAAGTACAAGGTAGAACAAGCAAAGTTTCATTCTTTTGTCTTTCCTACTAAGTAGAAGAGCAAAGCTATTATGGCATTGTTAAATGACATGGAGAAAAAGTCGCACCTTTTTGTTTCATTATTAAAGTTCTATAAGTCTTGCAACACCTTGATTTAAGCTGCACTCTTTTATGATTGTTATGTGATTTTTAATTGCTTCTGGAAATAACTGAGGAACTCCATAGATTTACGAGATTTAGCCAGTGGTTTAACGACTGAGGAAATTTAAATAACACGAATAGTAATCAGCTCCTTAAAGTGTATAGCGTTGTACTACATGTACAATTCTACTTCTTTTACATGCGAATACTAACACCAGTTAGATTTGGGGCCTCTCTGTTTAAATTATGCAGTTTTAACATCTATCAGATATTTCAATTAGTTAGGAAGGTAATTCAGTTTCATGATTTAATGGTAACAGTGTCTATGACAATCCTTGAGGAGAATGTTGAGTGTGTGTTAGCTAACCTTTTGTCTGTCTATACTTGTCAGGGCGGCTTTGAGCCTTACTCCGGTTTGGGAATTGATTAGTCCTTCCTGTTCATTGCTTGTTTTGACACTGTTATCTGGATCTTGAAGCAGAATTTTATTGTTGTCTGGAACTTGAAGCAGTATTTTTACTGTTGTCTGGAGCTTGAAGCAGTATGTAAATCCACCAAAATATTCGCCCAGTAACAAAGAGCATTTTCTGTTGTACAAATATTTTGTGCGGAATGTTACGTTGTAAATCTTTCAATCAGTGACTTGGATCCATGTAGTAGATGAGTTTTTTGATTAATATGAAGCTTACATGAATTGCTATTATGGAGCGTCATGAATAGCATCTTGCCAAAAGTCCTGAGCAATAATATCATCATGAGTCGCGTCTTGTCAAAAGTACTGACCAAATTAAGGTTTGAAACGTGCCCCGAACAAGTTTACCTTTTCTGTGCCGCACAAGTTCTCTTCCACTTGTATTTGTAGAAGCCGAGTCGGAATTCAGTTAAATATAGATAGGATTCTGGAAACAAATCTAGAGCAATAGAGTTTTGAATAGAAAAAATGATTGCAGGAGGAAAACTATGCAAAATGCCTAAGGGTTATGTATGAAGGTTCTAGTATCAGCAGAAGAAATAAGGAAAAAAAAAAAAACAAGTCGCTCCATGTGTTTCAGGTGCTAAGAATATACACCAAACAGGTATGAGCTTGTTCACACTATCGTCATAGAAAAAAAAAAAAAAAAAAGAAGAACAATCTACCCCAAGCATAGTGTAGGAAAGGCAATGCATTTAATATCAGAATTTAGAGTCCGTTTGATCAAACTACCAAAAACTGCTTATGTTAAAAAATACTTTTTTTTAGAAATATTTTTTTCAAAAGTACTTTTACAAAAAAATAATTTGTGTTTGGTCAATTCATATAAGTACTTTTTGCAATATTTAGTAAACAAATTGTATTTGGACAATTTTTCTAAAAAGTGTTTTTGAGTCTCAAGTTACCAAAACGAATAGTACCAAGGTCTTATAATTAATTGAAAGAGAAAAATGAACTTAATATTTTTCATAAGACTTTTATTATTATTTTTTTATTTAATTAAAATATAAAGTAAACATACATATTAAATATTTAAATCAATATAACATATATAGTTATACTGATAATAGGCTAGATTCATGTAATTTGGCAACTGTTTATGCCCCAGCTTGACTATGTTTCACTGTTATAAGATAGTTAAATGATGATAAATTGGCTCTAATGGTGAATTTCATGTTTTGCAGGAGTGAGTTGCGCGTACGAGGACTTAGGACTATATTTGGAGCTAAATTGAAGCAAGGGAAGCCCCTCGGAGTTGAGTACGTTGAAAGAAGAGAGAAAAGAAGAGCTGAAATGATGATCCACTAGCACGACCCCGCTAGCCCAGGAGTTCGAGGCAAAATACTATGCCATATGCGCGGTCAGTAGCGCGCCCACTAGCTCGACCGCGCTAGTCCAGTTCGGAAAATATAATTCAGGGGTAAACTTGAAAGTTCGGGGGTAAATCCCACTTAACCTATAAGAGGTCCAGCTCGCGCAAGGGACATTATAAAGGTTTTTACAGCTTAGTTAAAGGCAAGGAGAGGCAAGAGGCAAGGAGGATAATTTAACATCGAGTTCTTCCTTTCTTCCTTTTGTATTTTACCATTTGTGATGAATTTTGCTATTGTTATGATGAACAAGATTATGAGTAGCTAAATATTTAGTCTAGGGTTTTGATGGAACCTGTTGAAGGATGAACTTCGTGTTATGTTAATATAGTTTGCCTGGTTTAATCTCTATTTATTCAACTCGTTCTTGTTGTAGTTCATTTATAGGATCCTCAATTAGCTGTTCCTATTTAGTATATATTACTCGGGAGAGAGTGCATATTTAGGTAATTATTGAACAACAACATTTCCAAAGTATAGGAGGGATCAATAACCGAGGGTTTAAAGGTGGGATTAGGGATAACGAAGCCTTGGATGCGATCTAAAGTGAGCTGTATTAAAAGCCAGCTAGTGTAACTCGAGAGAGTGCATCTAGTAAATTATCGCGATTACTCGGGAGAGATTTACGGTAATAAGAGTACTCATGATCGATAGAGACGATTAGGCAAATCTATGTGAAACATAACAGGAAGGGATTCCATCAATAGGGAAAATCATAACCTTAGATCCTTCTCGCATTTGCTTACAACCCATTCATAGTTAGTTGTTAGTTCACTTTACGTGATTCAGTTATAGTTAGTTAAAAGATCACCAATTGTTATTTAAATATTTGGGAAGTTGATGACAAAGAATTTAGTGAGTCTAACAAAAGCAATTGGTAGGTTAATTCTCTGAGGATTCGACTCTGAGATAAATACTCGGATTATATTTGCAGCGACCGCTTAGTCTTTTTATAAGGCATAGTTGGGCGTGATCAAATTTTGAAAATACAAAATTCTTAGTGCAATCAGTTTTCTCTATTTCCAATCTATACATTGAAATTTTAACGTTTGTTGGCTTGGTTGTCCAGGTGCATGCCTAGAAACTCATCGAGAACTGGTGAAGTATTTGAAGCATTATTAGATCCCGAGAAAGTTTTCAAGGCCTTGAATCGGGCCAACCGGAAAAACAAACAACTGAACAATTTGAACCAGACATGGGGGATAACGTGGTAGACCCAGCTGCGCCAGTGGCACCTCTTGTGCCAGAGGCTGCTCTATATGACTGGGCACAACCCACAACAGAGAACTTGGCCACATTGATTTTAGTCCCGCAAATACAGGCCGGGTCATTTCAAATCACGAACAACATGTTGCAAAACAAGGGACTATTTTCGGGGTCACACATCGAAGATCCTCAACACCACTTGAAGAATTTCTTGTCAATCTACAAAACTCAAAGGCAACCCAACGTAACTCAGGAAGCAATAAAGTTGTTGTTTTCATTCTCAGTGACAAGAGCTGCCCAGACTTGGCTAAACTCACTCCCCATTAATTCTATAACAACTTGGGATGAGTTAGTCAAGCAATTTGTGAACAAGTTTCATCCACCCAACAAGACTGCTAAATAAATTGATGAAATTTTGAGTTTCAAATAGAAATCAATGGAGATACTGTAAGAAACATGGGAATGATTCAAAGGGATGTTTGTTATATGCTCGCACCATGGTATTCCAGATTAGATGTTGGGGTAGCAATTTTACATGGGTTTGGCAGATAGAGTGAAGGGGAATGTTGATGCTTCAGCTGGTGGAGCATTTTTGAGCAAAGCATGGAGAGAAAGCCAGAGTCTGCTTGACAAGATGGCACAGAATTTGGGGTGGACAACCAGAAATGCACCTATCACTCCAGTAGTTCACTCAGTGCCCTTAGACCCATCCAACATTCTTGCTGAAAACATGGGCACATTAATGACACAAATGAGTCTACTCACCAAAAAGGTGGAAGAGTCAGGGCAGAAACAGCAGGTACATATTGTTGATACTATCAATGAGGGCCTATGCACATCTTGCATTAGTCAGTCAATTGGTACCAATGGAATGCAGAAAGTGATCATCATCACTACCCTGAAGACATAAATTATGTATCTAATTATGGGGGCCAAAGACAAGGTGGTCAGAATTGGGGCCAACAAAATAAGCCATACAGGACAGTCTAGCCACAACTCAATAATGGAAACATGGGGGGTATGAGACCTCACAATAATATGGCGCCTTACCAAAGGCCACAAGGATATAACAATCAAAATAAGCAGCAGAGTTATCATCCTCCTCAGAAGCAGCATGGTTGAAGACAGAAAGATGGGGTTGCTAGACTCGAGGCAATGATGTAGTAGGTTATTGGTTCAAATGCAAAAATTAGTGAAAGAGTAGATGCACATGAGTCAGCTATTAAGAATATTGAAGTGCAGATGGGCCAGATTTCGATGTCCTTGAATAATCGTCCTCTTGGGACATTGCCCACAGACACGCAGGTAAATCCAAAAGATCAAGGCCCGGAGCAGCTGATGGCAGTGAGCCTATGTAATGGAAGAGACTTACACTTGGAGCAAGAGAGGGCTCGAGAAAGCAGACAGGCTGAGACACGTGTACCAGTGCCCATTGAGCTAGATGATTCAACGAAACTGACAGAGGTGACAGTGCAACCTGCCTAGGAAGAACATAACACACAGATTGAGGCTGAGAAAGAAGCTAAGACAGCCCAGGAACCGATAGTTGAGATGGTGTCTGACAAAGAGAATACTCAAATCATTGGTAAGAAGAGACCTCCAGTACCATTCCCACAGAGACTGGCCAAGTACCAAAAAGAGGAGCAGTACAAGAAATTCTTGGAGATGCTAAAACAAATCCAGGTAAATATTCCATTGATTGATGCGTTGAGGGAGATGCCTGGTTATGCAAAAATGATGAAGGACTTGATGTCCCAAAAATTTGATTTCCAAGACCTGGCCACAGTGACTCTAACTCAGACCTGCAGTGTTGTGGTAACTAGACCACTTGCTGAGAAGTTGTCTAACTTAGGGAGTTTCATAATTCCCTGCACCATTGGTAACTTTGCTTTTTCCAAGGCACTTTATGACTTGGGGGCTAGCATAAATCTGATACACCTGGCGATCTATAAGAGGTTGGGGATTAGAAGAGCTATACCCACATCTATGTTGTTGCAGCTAGCTGACAGGACCGTGAAAAGACCCTCTAGGATCTTGGATGATGTGTTGATTCAGATAGGGAAATTTGTGTTCCCTGTAGATTTTGTGATTCTAGATTGCAAGGTGGATGAAGAAATTCCCATAATTTTGGGAAGGCCGTTCTTGGGCACAAGGAGAGCTCTCATTGATTGTGAAACTGGGGAGCTCAAGATGAGGTTGAATGATAAGGAGATAACATTCAATGTGCAGAAATCTACGAGGCGACCAAGTGAATTCGCCAATTGCTCTCTTATTGATGTCGTTGATATAATCGTAGAAGCTGATGATGAAACGTTGACTATTGAGGATCCTCTTGCTGCATGTCCGGTAAATTTTGATGAGGTGAATGGGAAAGAATTGGTAGAATGGGTGCTGGCTTTAGAGGGCAGAGGGTTTTGGGATAAAACTCTTAAATTCGAGCCCATGCACTTAGAAAATAGAGAAACTCCTCCAACCAAGGGATCCATAGAAGAACCACCAAAGCTGGAATTGAAGCCACTACCCGCCCATCTCAGGTATGAGTTCCTAGGACCTAACTCCACATTACCTGTTATTATCTCATCCAGTTTGTTAGATGTGCAGGCAAAACAACTTATGCAGGTATTCAAGGAGTGCAAGACTGCCATTGGGTGGACCATGGCAGACACTAAGGGGATCAGCCCGGCATATTGTATGCATAAAATTTTGTTGGAAGAGGGACACAAACCTTCCAGGGAGCACCAAAGAAGGGTGAAACCCAACATGATAGAAGTGGTGAAGAAAGAAGTGATTAAGTGGCTTGATGCGGGAATCATTTTCCCAATCTCTGACAGTAACTGGGTTAGCCCGGTGCAATGTGTTCCTAAGAAGGGTGGCATGACGGTGGTAAAAAATGATAATAATGAGATGATCTCTACAAGAACCGTCACAGGCTAGAGAATTCGCATGGACTACAGAAAGTTAAATCTGGCCACCCAGAAAGACCACTTCCCACTTCCCTTTATTGATCAGATGCTTGACAGATTGGCAGGGAGGTCTCACTTCTGTTTTCTGGATGGGTACTCAGGGTACAATCAAATCTCCATTGCACCAGAGGACAGAGAGAAGACCTCCTTCACATGCCCATATGGCATTTATGCATTTTAGAGGATGCCCTTTGGCCTATGCAATGCACCCGCCACATTCCAAAGGTGCATGATGGACATATTTACTGACATGGTCGAAGACATAATGGAGGTGTTCATGGATGATTTCTCAGTGGTGGGAAGCTCATTTGACGAGTGCCTTATAAATCTAACCCGAGTGTTGAAAAGATGTATTGAGACTAACCTAGTACTCAATTGGGAGAAGTGCAATTTTATGGTACAAGAGGGCATAATCTTGGGACACCGGGTATCAAGTAAGGAAATCAAGGTGGATCATGCTAAAGTTGATGTGATAGCAAAGCTTCCACCCCCCACTTCAGTCAAGGCAATCAGAAGCTTCCTCGAGCATGCCGGTTTTTACTGGAGATTCATAAGAGACTTCTCGAAAATTGCCAAACCTCTCTGTAAGTTGTTAGAAAAATATCACCCTTGCTTGTTTTCTAATAATTGCATGGTAGCATTCGAGGAGTTGAAAAAGAGGCTAGTCACAACACCATTATTGTCGCCCCTGACTGGGAGCAACTATTCGAACTCATGTGTGACGCCAGTGACTATGTAGTGGGGGCAGTTTTGGGACAGCAAAAAGACAAGCTAATGCACCCAATTTACTATGCCAGTAGAACGCTGAGTAGAGCTCAGCTGAACTACACTGTGACTGAAAAGGAGATGCTGGCTGTGGTATTTGCATTCGACAAGTTCAGATCATACCTGATAGGCTCTAAGGTAATTGTATATACTGATCATGCTGCTCTCAGGTACTTGATTGAGAAGAAGGAGTCCAAACAGTGCATGATTCGTTGGGTGCTATTACTGCAAGAGTTTGACCTCGAAATTCATGACCGTAAGGGCACAGAAAACCAAGTCACTGATCATCTATCACGACTTGAAGGAGCTAAAAACTCAGTTGAGGTTGAAGATATTCTGGAAACCTTTCCAGACGAGCAGCTACTCGCTACCAGCCTTGAGGAAGTGCCATGGTATGCAGACTTTGCAATACCTAGCAAGCGGTATAGTTCCTATGACCTTTCCTCTGTGCAAAAGAAAAAGTTTTATCATGACTGCCGCATGTATTATTGGGATGAACCTTATCTGTTTCGAATATGTGTTAACAATATGATCCGGAGGTATGTCCCCGAGATAGAACAATCTTCTATTTCGCAGGCATATCACGCATCGGCGTATGGAGGGCATTTTGGAGGAGTCAGGACGACAACGAAAGTTCTAGAAGTCGGGTTCTACTAGCCAATAGTATTTAAGGATGCACATCAATGGGTGAAGAGCTGTAATGAATGTCAGCAAACCGGGAACATTTTCCATCTCTATGAGATGCCCATAAACCCAATTCAAGAGGTTGAATTGTTCGATGTCTGGGGGATAGACTTCATGGCCCCCTTTCGTCATCTCCTTTGGTAATAAGTACATACATGTTGCTGTAGATTACGTGTCCAAATGGGCGGAAGCTGCTACACTTCCCACCAATGATGCGAGAGTAGTGGTTGGATTTTTGAAAAAGAATATATTCACCCGTTTTGGGACCCCGAGAGCTATTATCAGTGATAGAGGCACTCACTTCTGCAATTGAGCCTTCGAGAAGTTTCTAGCAAAGTACGATGTGCGCCACAAGGTGGAAACACCATATCATTCTCAGACTAGTGGACAAGTCAAAATTTCTAATAGAGAGATAAAGAGTGTACTGACCAAGACTGTGAACGCCACAAGAACTGATTGGGCGAAAAAGCTAGATGATTCACTCTAGGCCTACAGAACCGCTTTTAAAACACCAATTGGTATGTCACCATATAAGTTGGTGTTCGGGAAGGCCTGCCATTTGCTAGTGGAACTTGAACATAGAGCTTGGTGGGCAATGAAACAGCTGAATCTAGACATTGAGGATGCAGGCACAACGAGAGTCACAGAATTGCATGAGCTCGACGAGTTACGATATCTTGATTTCGAGAGCACGAGACTGTATAAGGAGAGAATGAAGAGTTTGCACGACAAGAACATTGTTGAGCGAAATTTTAATCTCGGAGATATGGTATTGCTTTATAACTCAATCTTAAGGCTATTTCCGGGTAAACTCAAGTCACGGTGGTCTGGACCATTTCGAGTGGTCGAAGTATTCCCTTCATGGGTCATAGAGATTGCCTCAGAAAAAGACTCTCATACATTTAGACTCAATGGGTAGAGACTGAAACTATATGTAGGCATGAATGAACCAAAGGAAGTGTCAGAGATCCACCTGACTGAACCTTAGAGGTCGAGCGAGCCTTAAATGTGCTTATCTACATCGTGCCGGAACATTAAATTAGGCGCTGCATGGGAGGCAACCCATTGATTTGTTGTAATCGTCGTGCCACGACATTATTTAAGGCGTTGGTTGGGAGGCAACACATGATAGTTAGTAGTTGTTAATTTTGAGTTTGGCAAGTACTAACCAATGCAGATGAGCTTGGGCAGGTGATAAGTCCATCGGACACGGAAAGAACAGGTGAAAAAATGAAAAAAAATTTGTGCCCAGGAGTGCGCCCACACTACCCACCGCGCTATAGGCCGCGCATATGGGCAAACATTCTGCCTCAGCCCTCAAACACTAGCGCGACCGCGCTATGACCACTCTTGTGACCGTGCTAGTGGCAGCTCTATTGGTCGTGCATATGGCCAAGTACACTGTCTGGACTAGCGCGGCCGCGCTCGTACCCCGCTAGTCCCGCCCACCTGACGTATTTTTTTAAACTTAATAGTAGTTTTTATTTTATTTTATTTTAATTATTTTCCTTTATTCTATTCCCCCCATCTAATTAATCCCCTATCTTCACTCCAAATACTCCCAAAATGCTGAAAATCCCCCCCCCCCTCCCCAACCCTAACCCCCTTCTTCTTTAAAATCCCATTTATTTCAACTTTCCTCTTCTTTAAATTTCCAACACAACTTCTCCCAGTTTCAAGCCACGCTCTCCCTACTCTTCTTCACTTGTCCCTACATTCTCTCACTACAGGTATGATTTCTTTTCATCATTTTTTTAAAGAATTTTGTTTTTAATTTTTTATTATGTAGTAGCTTTTTTTTTTCTCTTAGTAGAATTTTGTAGCATATGTTATAGTGATTGTGGGTGGTAAGATTGGTGGAGTTGTAGATTAAATTAGTAGGTGATTTTGGGATATAATGGTGGTATTGGGTTACAACATGCTTGAAATGGGGTATGAGTATATAATGCCCACAAGGTGTTTGTTTAAATGCCTTAGTATAATTGAGTAATTGTGACCAATTGTGCGTGTGAAGTCTAGTAACCGCATTGAGTCACTATTTTTTTTGGGCTGTGCTAATGTTATTCCTTTTTCCAGGTACTATGGATCCATCTAGGAAATGCTGCACCACATATGCCTCTTCTAGCAGTCAAGCTAGATCGTCCAGGGCTCGTGGGTCAGCTCATGCTCGTCCCTTTGATAGTAGCAGGTTCGTCTCTGCCAAGGCTTAGGACCGCTTTGCGGATAAGGCCCCTAAGAAACTGATACCGGAAAGGGACATAGATATCGAGTTGGTCCAGCTGGGCTGCCCTCACATGTATACTGAGCTGGTAAGGAGGGGGTTACAAATATTCATTGACGGGCCGGGCGAGGGGAATGTAATGGTTGTCTGCGAGTTTTACACCAATGTAAAAGAACATATGAATGACATAATAACTGTGCGCAGGAAGGAGGTGTTTTCCTTTGTTGAGGCTATATAGAGGATGTACCAGCTGCCCCCTCCTGTGGATCCACATGATGAATATTATGAGGGGTATGTCAGATCACACACGCAGTGGGCGATGTTCTTTGAAACAATTGTGTACCTGGAAAGGAAGTTGTCTGGATAAAGTATGGTCGGAAGTTTCACTCCGCGGCGCTAAACTTTGAAGGGAAGTGCTGGTTGTATCTTATCAACAACCACCTGATCCCGTCTTCTAACACGACGGAGGTGAATGGTCCCCGAGCGACTCTGATTTGGTGCTTTATTAATGGTCACAACTTTAACATGGCCAAAGTGATTCATGAGGAGATGTTCACCCATTATCCAGTGAAAAGGTATGGGTTCGTCTTTCCTTCCTTGGTTACTAAACTTTGTCAGGCAGCTCGGGTGCTAGAAAATCTTAATGTGGATGGGAGAGTGCCAAAAGACCACAAGTTCCGAGCAGACAAGGTCACTACTGGTAAGGAGCCGGTGGCAGTAGGTGGTGATAATAGTGGTGAATCTGATGACTGTGAGGAAAGGAGGCTGAGAAGGAGGATGTGAGGGCTGAGCCACAGGACCATGAGCAAATTGCAGCAACTGCAGCGCCATTTGGGACTACAGCACCATCTGGAGCTGCTCGGGTTACCCGTTTCACAGCTTTGGAGCAGGAGGTGGCTGGATTGCGTACCTTGGTCGTTGACTTAGGTACACGTGTTGACGTGGTGGCTGCCCAGCAGGTGAAATCGGAGAAGAAAATATTGGGCTGAGCTGAGAGCTTTGGGTCGTGCTTGCAATTTGAACACAAACACGGTCTCCGATCAAGAGTGATCTTTCAAGGAAGTTCCTTTACCTCACTGTTTTTTATTTTTTATGCCATGAGGACGTTTCTTCCTTTTAAGTGTGGGGCAGGGGATACTTCAATGTATGTATGTATATGTAACAACTTGACTGTTTTCTTTGTTTTTCTTGATTGTTTTTTGTGGTTTTGAGTAATAGTCAAATTAGGTAAGTTGATTTGTCCCGACGATGGATCTCTTTTGACGGGGTTCCTGAGGGTCTAAGTCGACGCAAAAATCTAGAAAAAAAAATAGGAATATGTTGGATTCTTCCTGATGACGGATCTTCTAGACAGTTTTCTTTAGTGAAGTAAGTCTAAAGAAAAAGCCAAAAAGATTTTTTTGTTTTAGGTAGTGTAGTAACTCCCCCTTGGTTTTTCTTTGGGTCACGGTTCTTTTTCAATATTTTTGCTTGAACCGGGTGTAGTTAGTTTTGTTTATTTTGTTTTTAGTTTTTTAGTTAAGTATTGATGGGCTACGAGCTAAAATAGAAAGAGAAACCCTTGGCGTTGATACACCCGAACACAGTAGACAGTAGACACTAGAGTGTAACACTTAGTCTCAGTGGTTGATTCTTGCTAGAGTGCCTTAAATTGTATGTTTGTCACTGACTTGAATACTCAAAGGAGAGTGTCTTGATAAGACAATCCGAAGTGAGTCATGTGCCATGTGTGTGTGAGTTGTATTGTATTCTATGCTCTACATTTGATGCCTAGAACTTATCCCATATGTTTGCAAAGCGAAATAGTAGCTTTATTCAGTCTTAGAAGTGATATAGGCATTTTTTGTTAATCCAGATATATAAAGTAGACCCACCTAAATGCAATACATCGTAGTTAACCCCATAGAGCCTATAAGCCTGTTTCTTTGGCAACCACATTACGAACATTACCCAATTGTTTGAATGGCCCATCTGTTTGAACCCTTTTTCCTCCCATGAGCACCTGAATGGTCATGAAATATGCAAAAGCTAAAGTGTAGGGTGGTGGTTTGGTTTTTGAGTGGAACCGATGAAATAGAGAAAAGCTGCAGTTTTTAAAAAAGTAAAAGAATAAGCACCACTTAAAAAAAAAGAAAAAAAAAAAGAATGAGTAAATGCAGTAGTTGCTAAGTGGTGACTTGATACAATTGAACCTAATGGAGTGGGATGTTATAAATAAAAATGCGGTGGAATGTCTGGTTGACATAAGTATGGTTTTGAAGGTTAATATGATTGTATTAAAAGTGCTTAGAGAGGTTAGTCACTATATCCAAATATATCCTACCAGTCCCTTAGCCTACATTACAACCAAATAAAGTCCTAATTGATCTTAGACTGAATGGGCTCGATTAGTAGAGTAGTACAATACGGGCAAGCCTATGGTGTATCTTTGTGGCATGTGAATGTTCTTTTCGAGAGTGAGCGAATTTTGTCTATGTAAGTTCCTAATTGTTCTTAATATTATTATTTGTGGAACTACTCTCTTGTCTGATGTGAGGGCATGTGGTTCACGATGGAAAGGTAAGTCTTGACTTCTTTATTATACGGTATGTGAGAGTCGACTCTTGAGGCAAAGATTGTTCACTACTAGACGTAATTTTGGTGATTTGTTCTTGGTGTGATACGTTAGGGGAAAATCTTAGTAAAGGAACCATTATAGAGTATGGTGGATTGCTCGAGGACTAGCAATGGTTTAAGTGTGTGGTGTTGATAATAGGTTAGATTCATGTAATTTGGCGACTGTTTATGCCCCAGCTTGACTATGTTTCACTGTTATAGGATAGTTAAATGATGATAAATTGGCTCTAATGGTGAATTTCATCCTTTGTAGAAGAAAGTTGCGCGTACGAGGACTTAGGACTGTATTTGGAGCTAAATTGAAGCAAGGGAAGCCCCTCGGAGCTGAGTACGTTGAAAGAAGAGAGAAAAGAAGAGCTGAAATGATGATCCACTAGCGCTCCCACTAGCGCAACTGCGCTAGCCCAGGAGTTTGAGGCAGAATACTATGCCATATACGCGGTTAGTAGCGCGCTCACTAACGCGACCGCGCTAGTCCAGTTAAAAAAATATAATTCAGGGGTAAACTTGGAAGTTCGGGGGTAAATTCCACTTAACCTATAAGAGGTCCAGCTCGCACAAAGGGACATTATCAAGGTTTTTACAGCTTAGTTGAAGGCAAGGAAAGGCAAGAGGCAAGGAGGATAATTCAACATCGAGTTCTTCCTTTCTTCCTTTTGTATTTTACCATGTGTGATTAATTTTGCTATTGTTATACTGAACAAGATTATGAGCAGCTAAATATTTAGTCTAGGGTTTTGATGGAACCAGTTGAAGGATGAACTTCGTGTTATGTTAATATAGTTTGCCTGGTTTAATCTCTATTTGTTCAACTACGTTCTTGTTGTAGTTAATTGATATGATTCTCAATTAGCTCTGCCTATTTAGTATGTATTACTCGGGAGAGTGCATATTTAGGTAATTGTTTAACAACACCACTCCCAAAGTATACGAGGGATTAATAACCGAGGGTTTAAAGGCGGGATTAGGGATAACGAAGCCTTGTGTGCGATCTAAAGTGAGCTGTATTAAAAGTCAGCTAGCGTAACTCGGGAGAGTGCATCTAGTAAATTGTCGTGATTACTCGAGAGAGATTTATGGTAATAAGAGTGCTCATGATCGATAGAGACGATCAGGCAAATCTATGTGAAACATAACAGTAAGGGATTCCATCAATACGGAAAATCATAACCTTAGATCCTTCTCGCATTTTCTTACAACTCATTCATAGTTAGTTGTTAGTTTACTTTACGTTATTTAGTTATAGTTAGTTAAAACCTCACCAATTGTTATTTAAATATCTGGGAAGTTGATTACAAAGAATTTAGTGAGTCTAACAAAAGTAATTGGTAGGTTAATTCTCTGAGGATTCGACTCTAGGCTAAATACTCGGATTATATTTGTAGCGATCGCTTAGTTTTTTTATAAGGCATTGTTGGGCGTGATTATATACCAAAGCATATAATATTATCTAGTATAATTACTTATTGTCATCATTCAACATGAATTAAAAGTTTATTCCGCAAATTACTATATATTGATAATCCACCATTCAATAATAAGTAAAGTCACTCACATATGATAATATTTCTCAACAATTTCATCCCTAGTTCTATCACACAACGCCTCCTTATTAGTAGAAGTCTTGCCTTGCATTTCTAAAAGAGTACTAGAAGTCCAATTCCTTTCTCAATCTCTGCAGTAATGTCTTCATTAGCATAATAATTGAATTCCTTATCGGTAGAAGAACGTCGTCAAATGAAATTACGTATAGTCATGGTAGTTGTAACAACATAATTCTGGGTGTCAAACTTGAAAGATGGCATTGAGCGTAAAATAGAAATAACTTTAAATATATAAAAAATTTATTATTTTCGTAAAAAAAATAGTTCAGTATGTTTAAATTCAAATTCAAAAAGAGTAACTAATTATTAACAACACATAATGCATAATTTAATTTTTTAAAAATTTAAATTAAAAAAGAAACTAATTATTACGTAACCTAACTAACTCTTTACTTTAGGGTGAAAAAAAAAGATAATTTGGAAAGTTACAATACACTACACAAAGAAAAAATCAAAAACAAGAAACCTAAGCACAAAGGTCACACCAAGTAATATGTTTTTCACCTTATTGGGCACAAACAACATATAGTATATAATTGGGGATGGAATATTCAAAATATGTATTTTTGGCTTTAAAATTCCACGGGTGTATTGTTTTTAAGAGAATGCCATATATATGCAAATCGCATGATACCATTTGAGGACGACGAAGGACCCACAGACAGGTTGTGAATCGGTGTATTGACATAAATCACATTCTAAAAATGCGTTTTGTAAAACTTATTGGAAATCTTTTTTAATTCGCAATTGAAGGATGTACTTTATAGAACTCAAATGAAAATTACGTGTTCTCGTTATAGATCCTGACAACAAAGGAGATATTTTAAGGAAGGTGTTGGCTATTTTATTTTTGACCAAATACAATATATTATGGGCGAAAGCTTTGATTCCATTTGATATAATTAGGTCTAAGTCAGCAAGTATTGCATTTGTACATAGCAACTCTAATTCTATTCCAGTAAATGCGATTTGAGCCATCACATTTTAAACACAATGTCCAGTGTTGCGCAAAATGCTTTTTTTGTTACTACTTATACTTACTACGTATATAGAAGAGGCTTGAAGCAGGAAGCTGTTGTCTTCTCAGCTTGCCAACCAAAAGACATTTCTGGTAATTCAACTAGTCTGTGCTTTAACACTATTGTACTTTATTGCTTTATGGGCAATAAAACAAGACTAATTTGTCCCTTGAACTGACGTGGTAACTAATAACTTTTCCTCGTGTGGGGCATATTTGAAATTTTCTGATTGTCACGTGGTCTTGTTGTTTGCTTTAATGCTTTCTAAGCTATGGAAGTATATTACTTTTTTTTTTCTTTTTTTTTCCAAAGAATAAAATACCTTATAGTAGTTGCTTATCTTCCTTTTGTTTTGGAGGAACTAGAATTTTTTATTCATTAGATACTAGGTAATATTACAAACGGACGAAAGGCCATGCATGTTATTGAGATTACCAAGTTTGGCTAATTGTCTACAAAGTACAAACATTAACAGATACATAACATAAATATCACCAGCTTTGCCTGCCAGGTCGTGACACAAGATGGTGGAGTAACTAGACGACTAAGTTTATTAGCATTTGAATGCCTTGTTGCCTCCCTAGCGAAAACATCCATTTTGAATATCAACCACCTACAATTATTTATTAGATAGTCATAAGTGGTATGTAATTAATTATCTGTTTTCACTTCGAGTGGGTAAAGTTTTTGGTCTCACGCAAGTTGAAGGCCATGGTAGAGGGCCTGTAATTCAGAGTGGATGGATGATTTTGAGTGAGATTTCATTTGAAATCCCATTACCCGGTCACCATTGTTATTTTTAAATATGCCCTCAACTCCATCCTGTGTATCATTAGCCTTAAAGGCTCCGTCTATGTTGAGTTTGTACCATACCCTGGGCGTTTTGTCCAGTAGACTTGGATGGAGATGTGTTTAGTTAGATTGGTTTCCCGTTCCTTCGGTAATTTGTATGCAGTGACTCGATTTAATATAAACTTCAAAGATAAAGCTTTTCTCGTGTTATTAATATTGTTATTATTTCTAATTACCCAGAGATTCCAAATGATGAAAGGAAGGAAATAGGGTACTCCAGTGAATGAGGTTAGTAGGATGATGGGGTTTTGAGTTCTAATATTGTCAAGTCACCTTCTGTTATTTGTCATTATCTTATTTGTATTAATACGTATGTTCAGCCACACCTCCTTTGCTGTAGTACAGCTCGAAAGATATGTGTTGTATTTTCAGGTTCCTTCCTACAAACTCGGCACAGCTCATCAATATTCATGTCAATGCGATTGAGGTATTATCTACATGGTGATCTATCATAGTAACATAACTAAAGAAAGAACTTAATTGTCACGACAAAAAATCTAATTAGTCGTGATGGTACCTAACCCAACCCATTAGGTAAGCCAAATAACAGTCAATATATTTTTAATTGAGATTAATGAGAAATAAATGATGAATTAACTAAATTTTTATACAACAAACCCAAATACCGGTAGTACAAGTCATGAGCCACTAAGTCTTAGATTTACAAAATTGAAATGAAATAATTACAACATCTGTTTGGAATGTACATGAAAAGAATTGGAATCTAAATCTACCAAGGACAAGTGATAGTCATAATTGAAATGGGTATATCTTTAATGCTATTGCCAGCTCTCGCAATACACAGTAGCATCAACTCCAACATCTGCACGCAAGGTGCAGACTCATAGTATGAGTGCAATCGAACTCATGTACTCAATAAGTATCATAACTAATCTCAGCAAGGTAATAGTTGCAAGATATATAAATGATACTCACCAATCACCTGTATAAGTTCTTAAATCCAACAGGTATAAAACAGATATATGATCAAATCAAGGAAACAGATGTAAAACCACCTTGATGCTTACAACTATTTATTTTAAAGTGTTCTGTCCGGTTAATAATCCATCATATAAGTAAGATATGCAAGTAAATCAAGCACTACAAGAAACTCGCTATGTTCTGACTACCAAAATAGTCAGAAAGTAGTCGGAAAAGTACCTATTCCGACTACTTTAATTTCCGACTGATTTAGAGTAGTCGGAAAAAGATAGGTCGGAAAATATTTTCCGACTACTGTAGTCGAAAATTTTCGACTACAGTAGTGGGAAAATATTTTCTGCCAAAAATTACAAAATGCAGCTATTTTCCGACTGTAGTGGTCGAAAAATACAAAAAACTATTATTTATTTTAAAAAATATTTTCGACTAATATAGTGGGGATATTATATAAATAATAATTATTTATTTATTATTTTATTTTACTCTTCGACTACAGTAGTCGGAATCTGCATTATTCTGGCCTCATTTTCCGACTATTGTAGTCGAAAAATTATTATGCTGGGAACACTTTTCGACTACAGTAGTCGAAAAAATGGGTTGAAATTCTGCCATTTTATTATCAATACATCATATGTCAAATGCAAATATTATAAACAAGCCAATTCCAACTAAAAAACCAACTCAACCAATCAATTTCAACTACACAATCAATTCCAATTAAACAATCTAATAATCAAACCAACCAATTCCAACATCAACAAATAAACATTCAAATCCCATAATATCAAACCAAAATATTAATTAACGTTTAAATATTCAATATCAAGTATGAGTAGCTAATATATATCAACACTAATATAATAAAGTCTAAACGTATATATACCATTCAAATCTACCATAAAGTCTAAATACAAAATTTAAACATCCAAGAACAGTAATCAACCTTAAATCACTACTACATATCAGAATCAATCTCTTCATCATCATAATAGTGGGGCATGTATTTTTTCATGTATTTATCCATTCTAGCAATGCGAGCTTCGGTCGTCTCATATCTTCTACTGGAAGAGGGACACAAACCTTCCAGGGAACACCAAAGAAGGCTGAACCCCAATATGAAGGAAGTGGTGAAGAAAGAAGTAATCAAGTGGTTAGATGCGGGAATCATTTTTCCAATCTCTGACAGTAGCTGGGTTAGCCCAGTTCAATGTGTTCCTAAAAAGGGTGGCATGCCGGTAGTTAAGAATGATAAGAATGAATTGATCTCCACAAGAACCATCACGGGCTGGAGAATATGCATGGACTATCCAAAGTTAAATCTAGCCACCCGAAAAGACCACTTCCCACTTCCCTTCATTGATCAGATGTTAGACAGATTGGCAGGGAGGTCACATTTTTGTTTTCTGGATGGGTACTCTGGGTACAATCAGATCTCCATTGTACCGGAGGACAGAGAGAAGACTTCTTTCACTTATCCGTATGGTATTTATGCCTTTCGGAGGATGCTCTTTGGCCTATGCAACGCACCCGCCACATTCCAGCGATGCATGATGGCCATATTCACTGACATGGTAGAAGACATAATGGAGGTGTTCATGGATAACTTCTCAGTGGTGGGGAACTCATTTGATGAGTGCCTGATAAATCTCTCTCGTGTGCTGAAGTAGTGTATCAAGACAAATCTGGTTCTGAATTGGGAAAAGTGCCATTTTATGGTACAAGAGGTCATAGTCTTGGGGCACCGGGTGTCAATCAAAGGAATTGAGGTGAATCGTACCAAGGTAGATGTGATAGAAAAGCTACCCCTTCCAACTTCGGTCAAGGAAATTAGAAGCTTCCTCGGGCATGCCGGTTTCTATCGGCGATTCATAAAGGACTTCTCAAAGATCGCCAACCCTCTCTGTAAGTTGTTAGAAAAAGATCACCCTTTCTTATTTTCTGATGATTGCATGGTAGCATTTGAGGAGCTGAAAAAGAGGCTACTCTCAGCACCTATCATAGTTGCCCCCGACTGGGAGCAACCGTTCGAACTCATGTGTGACGCTAGTGACTACGCAGTGGGGGCAGTGTTGGGCCAGCTGAAGGATAAGCTGATGCATCCAATATACTATGCTAGCAGAACGCTGAGTGGAGCCCAGCTGAATTACACTGTGACTGAGAAAGAGATGTTAGCCGTGGTGTTTACTTTCGATAAGTTCCAATCATATCTGATTGGTTCCAAGGTAATTGTATACATGGACCACGCAACTCTCAGGTATCTAATTGAGAAAAAGGAGTCTAGGCCACGCCTAATTCGTTGGGTGCTGCTGTTGCAAGAATTCGACCTCGAAATTCATGACAGTAAGGGCACAGAAAATCAAGTCGCTGATCATCTATCATGACTTGAAGGAGCTGAAAAAGCAATTGAGGTCGAAGAAATCCTGGAAACCTTTCTAGATGAGCATATGCTCGCTACTTATCTTGAGGAAGCACCATGGTATACAGACTTTGCTAATTACCTAGCCAGTGGTATAGTTCCTCATGACCTATCATCTTCCCAAAGAAAGAAATTTTATCGTGATAGCCGCATGTATTATTGGGATGAGCCTTATTTGTTTAGAATATGTGTTGACAATATGATCCAGAGATGTGTTCCCAAGATAGAACAATCTTCTGTTTTGCAGTCTTGTCACGCATCAGCATATGGAGGACATTTTGGAGGGGTCGGGACAGCTGCGATAATGCTTGAGGCTGGATTCTTTTGGCCAACAGTGTTTAGAGATGCACACCTATGGGTGAAGGGCTGCAATGAATGTCAGCGTACGGGGAATATTTCACGTCACCACGAGATGCCCATGAACCCAATTCAAGAGGTGAAAGTGTTTGATGTCTGGGGGATAGACTTCATGGGCCCCTTCATAAGCTCATTTGGCAATAAATACATTCTGGTTGTTGTGGACTACGTGTCCAAGTGGGTAGAAGCTACTGCGTTACCCACTAATCATGCAAGAGTAATGGTGGGATTCCTGAAGAAGAACATATTCACCCGATTTGGGACACCACGAGCGATTATCAGCGACGGAGGCACTCATTTTTGTAATCGAGCCTTCGAAAAGTTGCTTGCTAAATATGACATGCACCACAAGGTGGCTACTCCATATCACCCACAAAATAGTGGGCAGGTGGAAGTGTCCAATAAAGGAATCAAGAGTGTGTTGACCAAGACTGTGAACGCCATAAGAATTGATTGAGCGAGGAAGCTAGATGATGCACTCTGGGCCTACAGGACCACGTTTAAAACACCAATTGGTATGTCACCATATAAGTTGGTGTTTGGAAAGGCCTGTCAATTGCTAGTTAAACTTGAACATAAAGCGTGGTGGGCATTGAAGCAGTTGAACTTAGACATTGAAGCTGCAAGCATAACTAGAATCACTGAGTTGCATGAGCTTGACGAGTTCAGACATCTTGCTTTTGAGAGCACAAGATTGTACAAGGAAAGAATGAAGATGTTACATGACCAGAACATTGTTGAGCGACATTTCAAACCCGGGGACATGTCATTACTCTATAACTCAAGATTACGGCTGTTCCCTAGTAAGCTTAAGTCAAGATGATCGGGACCATTTCGAGTGATTGAAGTATTCCCTTAAGAGATCGCCGCTGAGAAAGACTCTCATACATTTAGAGTCAATGGGCAGAGATTAAAACTATATGTGGCATGAATGAACCAAGGTAAAGGTCTTAGATCCACCTGACTGAACCTTAGAGGTCGAGCGAGCCTTAAATGCACTCACTTGAGTCGTGCCGCGACGTTAAATCAGGCGCTGTGTGGGAGGCAACCCACGATTGTGTTGTAAATGTAATTAGTAATATCATATAAAAAAATAAAAAAAATAAAGAGAGAGAGGTTGAGCAAATCTTGCGCTCGTGTTACGTCGTCCCGCGACGTTAAATCAGGCGCTTCATGGGAGGCAACCCACGATATTAGCATGTCTAACATGTTGTATATATGTAGGTTAGTGCGGAGGTCGTTGCATCGCGAACTGGACATACTATGGGTAAGGTAGGCCTTAAAAGAGGTAAAAAATAGTGCCTAAGGGGCATAACAATGAACAAAAACCAAGAAATAGGCATCCAGTAATGGGCCCACCACGGTCGTGGCATAACCGCGGTGGAATGCCCTCTCTGAAGTTTTCTCACTGCGGTCGCGGCGTAATCGCGGTACGACCGCGATGGAGTACCCTATCTGAATATTTTCCACCGCGGTCCCAGCGTAACCGCGGTAGGGTGGACCAAAAATGGGCCCAGGTATGTGCATCAGATTTTTTTTTCTCCCCCCCCCCCCCTTAATTACCCTAACCTACCCACTACGCCTTACCCAACCACAAAAAAATCACCCTTTTTCTTCTTTTATCTCTATCTTATCTTCAATTTCTCTCCTATTTTTCTTCTTCTTCTCCATCATTCTTTCTTCTTTCTTCTTCTTCTCACCATAACCAACTCTTTATTCCCATAACCCAAAAACCTCCCTTAATCTTTCTTCTTCTTCCCACAAACCAAACCCCTATTAACTAAAACCCTACCCACCCACAACCCCCCCCACATAAATGCCCCACCCCCTACCTGCCACCACCCACTAATTTTTTTCTATTTTCTTTTCCTTTTTCAAGACTCCACGCTAATACTCAAGTAAGTTATTCTACTTTTCCTTATGTTGTATGTATTTTGTATTATGTTGTGATTTCTGTAGATAATTCTTGATTTTTGGTTGAAATGGGGTTTTAGACTCCAAGTTGGTGTTATAGTTTGTGTGTGGGGTTGTTTTGTATAAGTGTGGGGTGAAATTCTAGTTGACAATTTATGTGTGGGATGGGTGGTGGTAGCATGTATTGTATGTATTGATGGAAGCTTGTGGTGGGGGTGTTATAGGGCGAAATTATATTGTTGATGAGTGGTGTGGGGATAATAGTGGATGTTGTCCACTTTGGGTAATTGTCTGAGTATCCATCCGAATGGCATATGTTTGGCTGGCCCTGATTGTTTTAATGAATTGATTGCAGGTACAATGGCACGTAAGAAGCGAAGAAACTCAGAAAGTACTTCAAGCGTGCCCACTTACGATGCCACCCGGTTCACGTCCGAGGAGGCCCAGGACAGGTTTCATGCGAAAGCAACTAAGAACTTTATCCCGGAAATTGGTATTGACAGGGCCGCCCTCCGTGATGAAAAGCCGGATATGTACGAAGAAATTCGCCGGATGGGGATGGAGTACTTATTCGATGAACCTGACACGGCAAATCCAATGATAGTCCGGGAGTTCTACGCGAACTGTCCGAAACATATATGCCGTTCGGTGGTGGTGCGGGGCAAAGTTGTAGATGCCTCAGTCCAGAATATTTGCCAGGTCCTGCAGTTTCCCCCCTTCACTGGTGACAATGATTATTACCACAATTCTCTAGGGGTAGACTGGGGCACTTTAACTGACTCTTTATGCTCAGGGGGAAGGCCAATTTGGATTCACGAGAACATGACCGTGCATTCCAAGTCATTCACTTGGGACGCTAAGTGTTGGTTTACTGTCACGACCCAAACTGGAGGGCCATGACTAGCACCCGACCATACTTGCCGAGCACCAACGTACATTTTATCTAACCTTCTTTATTATCTTTTAGAGCTGAGGAGGTCAATAAAAATGGTAGACATGGATCATGGACAACCAACAATAAAATATGATGGCATGAACCTACATAACATGGGATGACCAGACAATCAAGAAACTATATATATATGGTACGACCTACCACGCTATCATGAAAGGCTATACAACAAAAACCAGCCGACAAGGCATACCAAACTATACATGAGTCGACACATGTCTATGAGCCTCTATAGGAACATAAGTACTGCAACATAGCCGGAACAGGGCCCCGACATACCCATAATGTCTATAACAAAATGCATACCAAGACCAAGGCAAGTCCGGAGAAGGGATCTCGCCAATCACTGCTGAACTGGACAGCCTACTGTGGTGGGGGAGCTACACCTGCCTGTCTATCAGGACCTGCAGCACGACATGCAGCGTCCACAAATAAAAGGACGTCAGTACGAATAAAGTACTGAGTATGTAAGGCAGGGAAGCATAAACACGAACAGTAATGTAAGCATGGATAGAGAATATACAACCTGTAACATCTGAGTACCTCTGAGGGCTACTGACATGAAATGCATGATACATATGTATAAATATATAAGCTTTTTAAAACATACGCCTCTGTGGGCATCATCATCATCATATCGTACCCGGCCGTAATAGGCTCGGTAAAAACGTACCCGGCCATCATAAGGCTCGGTAGATCGTACCCGGCCACGTGGAGCTCGGTAAAACCCAACTGATCAGTGGTTGCACAGTAGGTGCCATACCCGGCCGTCTATAGCGCGGCTCGGTAGAGTAAAATAGATACATATATATATAGTGCATGCTTGACTCATGGAATTATGTTATAAACCTTTAGGAGTGACGTAACGTATCCTTTGTACGCGTTATTAGGAGTAACTCTTCACTATGAACCTTATAAGAATTAGGAAATACCAACAACATTGATAACATAAGAATAAGAGAAGCAACATTAACATCAATCGTCCCATAAGAGGGGAAACAATGTAAGTACTGCTAGCTTCTAAGAGTAGAGTATCTTTGGAAGCTCGTTCATCACATTATGTATAATCGGAGTCGTGCAAAAGAAGGAAAGGTATAGCCTCACATACCTTGTATATACTGCCCCAATCTCAAGCTATGCAATTTTCACGACTCCTTAGTCTACAACAAGAGAAACGATACTATAGTTATCATTCAAGCGTCATAACTATTATGTATCGACCACAACCTATTTTACGATGAAACGGACAGCACCTCCCCTATATATATGACTTCACACCATTCAAAACAATCACCAAACAGCCTAAACAACATCATTAATAAACATATTGAGCCTCCCAAAACAGTCCACACACAACCTAATCACTTCATACATACGACGGACACCATAGTCGTATCAAACGACCCAAAAATATTACGAAGAACTAACAGACCACAACCCAACATATATATGGTGTTTCTCCACACCCTGCCTCCTCCAAAACTCCACAAAACAATAATAAAAACGGAGCCCAACAGCAGCACAAAACAGTCCACAAAACAGTCCGCTACAAGTGAATAACTTGAACTCACGGCTTCCGATCACCGTCCCGTGAGTTCTTACATGTATAGAACGAGTTACCATGAATTAACAGAAGAATAAATGTATGAAATACAGCAGTAAACTCACCTTACTTGTTGGATAACTCAGCCTTTATCTTGGTTCTTCAAACTCTAGGGTTTACCCCTAATTTGAACTTGAAAGAGAGGGAAAATCAATTAGGGTTTGTGGAGAATTTTTGGGAGGAAGTTTGCAGGGGTTTAGGTCTGATTATTTGTGATATATAATGAGGTTTATATTGAAGGAGATAACACTTTAAATGGGCTCAATAGCTGCCCCGAAATTCCCTCTTATTGGGCCATCATTTAAACAAGTAGGTGACACACCTACTTGTCACATAGCAGCTTGTGCAGTCTCACAAAAATGCCTATATCTATCTACTCCAATGTCGTATTGATAAACGGTTTAATGCGTTGGAAACTAGACTCATAGATCTTCAATTTGGTGGGTAGATCACCCCTTAATTCCAAGTATATTGGGAGAAAAGCTTAATAACATTTGACCTAAAGTTTAAGTAAAACTATGAACCTAAGTTGTGACAACTTTTGTCGACTTTTGTTTCATAACTCGTTTGACTTCAAGACTTATGATACGGATATTATATGATTCAAATACCTTAAACCATGACCTCCTTAGTATATTAAGCACCTATAGATTTACCCAAAAATACGAGTTACAACATCTTTGATTCGTTTAACTTCTAATACTTGTTAATCACCCTTATGCACCCTTGTATCACTTCAGATCAATATGATTAACTTCTTATCATCTCAAGGATAATTACTTATTGGATTTGTGTTAACTAACATATGGCATGAACTAACGCGTGTGGATATGGGTTATAACATTTACTATGATTTGCAACAGACTGTTGCCCACAAGCAACACAACAGATGTGAACAACTTGCAGACTTTGTTGGTTTGGTGCTTTGTCACCAGGAAAGACGTCGATATTGCTAAGATCATTGGAGATGAAATGATGCTTCGGTCGCCACTAATGAATAAGGGGTTTTACTTCCCCTCACTGGTGACTAGGTTGTGTTTGATGGCTAATGTCCCAGTCAATCCTATGGATGGCACTCTGCCCCCAAAAGCAGCTTTCAAAGCATCAAAGATTAAAATGGGCAGTGATGCACCCACACGCATTGACCTGGATGATGATGATGCCCCAACAAACATGGCACCACCCAGGAGGTCTTATGATGTGGCTGGATCCTCACGGCAACCCCGAACCGGGGCGGATTACCCTAGATCATACTCAAGCCGACCCTTGTTGCCTTTTATGGAGGAAGATGTGGAGGAAATACGCTAACTTCGTAGATAGCCTACATGTTCGTTTGAATGCCATGTCTAGACGGAAGGCCATGTCTAAGAGCCGGGTGATGGCTTGGTTCCGTGCTTTAGGGAGGGCCTGTCATATGGATCCCAACACCGTCTCTGACTCCGACTGATGACCAGGGAAGTTCTCTTACCCTTACGCTCTTTAATTGATTTAGGACATGGGGACATGCCATACTTTTTGTGTGTGGGGTGGGAGACTTGGGTATGTGTAATATGATTTGTGTATATATGTGTTGTTGTATATATGTCACCGACTTGGCCCAACGACAGACACTTGTCGATGGGTTTCTTGAGGATTAAAGTCGGATAAAAAAATAATAGAAAAGTTAGGAGACTCTTCCTGATGACGGACCACCTAGACAGTATTCTTGAGGGAAGTAGTCTAATCAAAAAGCCAAAAAGATTTTTTTTATTTTCTTTTTATGTAGTGTAGTAATTTCCCCTTGATTTTTCTTTTGACCACGGTTCTTTTCCAAGGGTTTTTCTTGAACCGGGTTAGGTAGATTTTTCTTTAATATATTTTAGGACCCTTAGGACTTTTGTGGACTAAGAAGGGTTAGGCAAGAATGCATCCCTTGCTGTTCATACCTGCAAATACTTAAAACGAACTTGAGAGTGCGACGTCTAGGCTCATGTGTAGACTCTTAATCTTATGCCTTAATTTTGCACACCTTGTCTTATTTGAATGCTCTTGTGAATGTGTTGACAAACTAATTCGGAAAAAGTTACATGCTGAGTATGTGTGAGATTATACACGTATTCTATGCTTGCATGCGATACCTAGAACTTGCACCGTGTGTGTGCAAAGCGAAATAGTAGGTGTTTGGTCTTAGAGATGATTTAGGCATTTCCTTGTGTAGCCCATACAATAATGAATCCACCTGTACATATTACCATAGTTAACCCATTTGAGCCTATAATCCTTTTTCTTTGGCAACCATATTACAAGTCTTACCCATTTGTTTGAATTAACCATCTATTTGAACCTTTTCACCCCTCATGAGAACTTGAATTATTATGAACCTTGTAAACATTAAAGTGTGGGGTGGTCGGTTTGGATTTTGAGTGGAACTAGTTGAATAAGGAGAAAGGTACACTGTTTTGAAAAAGGAAGAGCCACTTGAATTGAAAAAAAAAATATAGTTGGATTGATATTAAAAAAAAGGTATATATGTAAATCTAATAATACTTCAAGAAGTGGTGGCTCTTGTTGCAATTGTGCTTAAAGAAGGATGGGGTAGTTACATTGATGTGAAGGTGGAATTTTTGGGGTGACATAAGGAGGAGGTTTAATTGATAAAATGTATGTATTAAAGTGCTTAGGGAGGTGTAGTCACTCTCATATCTAAATATATCCTACTCGTCCTGTAGCCTACATTACAACCAAATGAAGGCCTATTGATCTTAGGCTGAGCAACTCGATCAGTAGAGTATTACACTAAGGGCAAGCTTATGGTGTGTCTGTGTGGCATATGAGTGTTCTTTGCCGAGAGTGAGTGAATTATTTATATCTACAGTTCCTTGTTATTTGATATCATGTGTGTGGAACTTCTCTCAAAAATGTGATGTGAGGGAATTTAACTCAGGAAGAAAAAGCAAGTCTTCACTTCTGTTAGAGTACATAGAGTGAGCATGAGTGTGGCATGGCATTAAAGTCTTCATCTAAGGTGTGGCTATTGCACTGCTTAGGTCGTTCTTTCATAATAGCATGTGTGACATAAAAAAAGGGGTACTGCATCTAATCATTAGGCCTAAAAGTGTGGTTTAGTTTGCTCGAGGAAGAGCAAAGATTTAAGTATGGGGTGTTGATAATAGGTGAATTAGACTATAATTAGACCCTATAGAACCATATTTGTTGTATAGCTTTGTTGTAAAAAGTGATAACCAAATGCTCTGATTAGTGCTTTACATGCTCTGCAGGCTATATCTAATGAAAGAAGTCAATGGAGCAAGTTTGGGATCAATTACGGAGAAAAGGAGGCCAATCAAACAATGCCCAAGAAATGCACCAAGTGAAAAGTCAAAGGAAGGCTGAAGTTGGCCTGCCGCGGTCAGACCGTAACCACGGTAGGACCGCGGCAGAGTAGAGATGAAGATTCAGAGACCCCTTTTGTCCGCGGTCCCGGCGTAACCGCGGAAGGACCGCGACAGAACGCGAACTAGCCAGGGGCAGGATTGTCAAGTAGGGAAAAATTGGTGTAAAACCCTTATAAAAAGTAGGATTTCGGCCACATTAGGTCAGGTTGTTTTATAGAGTACTTTGGGCAAGAAATTCAAGTGTGAGAGATCACCCAAACATCATAGTTCTTTATTTCTTCTTTTTCTTGCAATTTTACATGAAGAATTTTTTTTTATTTTATCTTCAAGTTGTTATGAGTAGCTAAATACTTTAGTCTAATGCTTTGATAGAACCTATTGAAGGATAAACTTCTTAATTATGTTCATATAGTTTACCGGTTAATTTCTATTTGTTCAATTACGTATTTATTGTAGTTAGTTGACAAGATCCTTAATTAGTTGTGCCTATTTAGTGTGCATAACTCGGGAGAGAGTGCATATTTAGGTAATTATTGAACAACACCACTCCCAACGTATAAGAGGAATCTATAATTACGGGTTTAAAGGCGGGATTAGGGATAATGAAGCATTGGGTGTGATCTAAAGTGAACTGTATTAAAAGCCAGCTAGCGTAGCTCGGGAGAGTACGTCTAGTAAATTATCGCAATTACTCAGGAGAGATTTACGGTAATAAGAGTGCTCATGATTAATAGAGAAATTTTGGTAAATCTATATGAAACATACCCGGAAGGGATTCCATAAATAGGGGAAATCATTAACTTAGAACCTTCTCATTATTGTTTTCAACCCAAGAATATTTAGTTTACAGCTGTTAGTTATTTATTTTCAATCTTAGTTATTAGAAATACCATCCAATATTGTTACAAAAGTTTGGGAAATTGACTGTAAAAGATTTAGTGATTCCGACAAAGGTAATTGATAGTTTAATTCTCTGTGGGATTCGATTCTGGACTGTAAACCGAATTATATTTGCAACGACCGCTTTGTCCTTTTTAGAAGGCATAGTTGGGCGTGATCATGGAGCCTACTAACCAAGCATATATTTGACTCTGTCTGCTGGGAGGTTCTGTCTAACTATCAATGAGGACCTGCAGGCATGAAATGTAGTGTCCCTGGTAAAAGAGATGTCAGTGCGAAATAATGTACCGAGTATGAAGGCAATAGAATAATTGAAAGCTGAAACTGAACTGATAATATAATAATTTAAAGTAACTAGGAGTAAAAGATAACTTGAAGATGTGCTTACCTGCTGATAGTGACTCAACTTTCTCAATATAGTAAGTAAAATAGTTGCCCGCCCTTATAAGGCTCGGTATGTGTAATTGCCCTGCTATAGTAGGCTCACTCATAGGTGCTCAGCCATACTAACTCACCATTTGATCAGAGGTTGCCCAATATCGGCCTGCGTATCGATTATAACTCGATGGTGGTAAAAATATTATAATACTGTATATATATAGACTCTCCGCTCTCTTGGCTGAAGGAAGATAAAACTAAACTCAATATAAAGTCCTGATAAGGGAGAATGCTGTAACTTATGAGACTAGGACAATGTACATAAATTCAGGAATATGAGCTTATGTTTATGTCTCGTTATTAATCACATGTAGTTACTGGATCATGCCAAAATGAAGGATAGGTTTATACTTAACGTACTTTAACTCTGTCGAGTCGTTGATACCTTCCAAGCAATTCTTCAAATAACTCAACTCAATCTACCACATCATAAGGAGATTCATCAGTGTTGAGTAAAGGCTAATTTCGGAACTTAAACTAGTAGCTTGTTTACGTAAATTTTGGCAGCATCTACCCCATAACAAGTCCCTACTCCAATACCATATACTAGAAATAACAACATGTATGTATCATTTTCCAACTTTATCTCCATCACAATATACCACAAAACAGCACACACCCCTAATCACTTCATACATAAAAAGACAACCAAAGTAGGGCCAAACAACCTAAAAAAAATAATGACGAACAACCAACCTACCATTCTGTCATCATATGTTGTTTACCCGCACCTTTTATCCTCTAAAACTCCATAAAATATCAGAACAAGAGGCCAATACAAAACAACCTACAAATAGTCCACTACAAGTCAAATAACTCGAACTCACGACTTCCGATCACCGTCTCGTGAGTTCTAACTATTAGAAAATAAATTTATCAATTTTAATTGATATTTATACACTTAAATACAGATATTAGACGTTTCTTAACTTTTAAGTACCTTCCAAAACTCAAACTACAAAGAAAAAGAGAGGCGGTATAATGATACTTACGCCGTAGCGATCGTTCCACTGTTATCGCTTCTTGATTTTGTACTCGGGATGCTAGTCCTCTTTGAAACCCTTGAAGAGAGCTTAAGTTAAGATTAGGGGTGTTATCTGGTAGTTTTCATTGGATAAATGAAGAGAAAAAACGAGATATGGATTACATACCAACTTTTGAAAAGTCAAGGAGGTGCTAGCTTGGCACCCTCTCATTGGCCCATCTTTAGATGCTTATATATTTTTATCCGGATATCGTATTAATGAACATTTAATAGATATGGAAGCTAAATTCCAAGACCTTCAATTTAATATATGATATATCCCAAAAGTACCACATATAACACACGAAATATATTGCTAAAAAAGCTTTAGTGACCAAACTACTTGTCACCTATTCAGTTTGCACAGTCTAGCGAAACGGGAAATATCTATCTACTCCTATGTCATATTGATGAATGGTTTAATGGCTTAGAAAATAAAATCATAGATTCAAATTTTTTAGGTATATCATACCCTAATTCCAAGTATATTGGGAGAAAACCTCAGCTACCTAAATTTCAACACATTTATGAATGTAACTTATAATGACCTTTTCCAACTTTTGTTCCCTAACTCGCTTGACTTCAAATCATAAAATACGTATATCATACGACTAAAATAACCCATAACATAATATTCTTATATTTTAAACACCATATTCTAACCCTAAAAGTACATGTCATAATATTCCTAATTGTCGATTTTCGACGAAACTTATTTTCTTCAATTCATTCAGCTTCGATGTCTTCCAACCCTCTTGGTACTTGGTATTTATGATCTTAAATATTTTTAACCTCCATGGTAACATGATTAACTTACTTTATATACTTTCAAAGATGATCTCATTTATGAGCTTACATCAATTGACTTAAGACGTACTCTTACGTACGGAAATAGGGGTCAACCATCTGCCATGGGTGCTTTGAATGGTTTAAAGGAGAGTATGAAAGAATTTATTTTACTATCAAGGAGTGATTTATCAAGAGTTGAGAGGTCCACATTATCGATGCTTTTTTGACTAGTTCTGATATTAAGTCAATTGGATTGTTTATGATTTGTTGTGAACATGGTTTGGAAATAATTATGGGTGTGTGTTAGGAGGTCACTTTGGTTATCTACCCAACATCCTTGTTCATTTTTAAAGAAGCTTATATTGTTTAATATTTTCCTATTAGAAGTACTAATATGAAAAAATATAGTATTTGCATCACCATCATTAGTCATGAAATATAGGATTTAAACTTCCAATAATCCTCTTCTAATTTTAGTATATGTTGTATAATTATATAAGGGTTTGTTCTAGGTTTTGTAAGAAGTGGTTGCGTCCATAACTATTTGAGTTTTGAATACCATACAATCATGCTAATATCCTTTTTTAATTCCTGAACATATTGCCAAACGTTGATTTACCCTACGTTTGTATGTTGTGGGTGAAGTTTTTGGTATTGGCTAAGAGATCACCATTTTTCCAAATAGAAGATACTATGTTGATAAAGTCCGGATGGATGCACCAAATACTTTAAAGTCTAAGTGGTCTTAAAGAATTTTGGTGAACATTGTTGACTAGGATAGGATCGTCGTCTAAGTAGGTTTAGGTAGATGAGTAACTGTTGTATTAGGGAAAATATGCAACCAATCGTTATTAGCAAAAATGCAATATAGTTACTCCATGATCAAGCCTTTATTTTTTCCTCCTATGATTAGACCAAGTAAATTTACATCATTTAAATCCTAAGTCTATTAGATTACAATTGTTAATATAATTCCATAGTTTAGGGGATCTATTAAATGTCATAGGTATACCTCCCAATTTTTCGGATGAATTAATAATGTCATTGAAATCCTTTCCTATCATACAATTTCTTATAATGGATATTAGGTTATCACACATGGTACTTCTATTATATTGATTAGTTCTAGCATAAATAGAACTAAATAGCGAGTAGGATCTAAAGGGTAGTACCTCTAACAGTGCATGGATTTCATGGCCTCTCCTAGTGAAATGTTGCACGATCACATTATGGTAGTACAAAATGGCCATCCCTCCGGCTAGACCCTCAACTACTACTTCTATCATTTCTCAGAAGTTAAAATCATTGAGAAGAATTGCATGGGCAGTCATCCTGGTTTCTAGTAAAGCCACTATGCATGGCCTATGAGTATCAATAAGCTCCCTAAAATTCCTATGGTAGTCATCATTATTTTTCCCTTAAATATTCCATAAAATAATGGTAGTGGATCTATTTATTGGTATAGGTTTTTGGGGATTGATGTTGGACTCCACTTCTAAAGGGTTGTTGTGGCTCCTTTTTATGCATGGTACTAGAATTACTACGTTATTTCCCACAGTTGGATCCTGTGAGAGACTTATGTGCGTGGAGCATTTGTACATTTCAGTGGGACAAATGAAGGTGTAAGTTCCTAGATTTATGGAGATATAGAACTTCTTGCTCAATATTTCATGAAAGAGTAATATTTTTATCTCGTTTAGGTTTGAAAATTTCACACTCAGTTTCGTAACTTATGGACGGAGTTCATCTCCTACCCCTACTGGATTCGATTCTGGTTCTTGAGCATTGTATTGGGGGTTGGGTTCCATAGGAATTGGGATATTGTTTATATTCGAGGCTTGATCTGGTTTGCATGCAGCCCGTATGACATGGATATTGGGTTCATATGGGTGATCTCCTCAGGTGGAAAGAATGAAAGGTTTATTGGAACATTTAGAGACATATGTGTTTTGGTAGTCCGTTGAAGGTTCCATTGGTTCTACATTGTTTGGATCAGAGTGTGGTTCATTGTTGGATCTAGGGGATGAAATATATTTTTTATATGCATTTGGTTGGTGTAATTTTTCATGGCTAAAGGCATCCCTTCAGAAATTGGCTGAGCTAAGTATTGAATGTTTTGGATGATTATCACAATTTCTTGACCATTGATTTTGTATACGGTCAAAATCAAGAAGCATAATTTTGAAGTCTTAAATCAAGCTACGGGTCCGAGTCCGGGAGACTCGAAGTGGAGGTCAGATTCGGCTAGGGGACATATAGCTCGAGGAGGCTGATCGAATGCCTGACACGGCCTATATCGAGGGTAGTACAATCTCGAAGTCAACCATGAAAGAGCTGGAATTTTTCAAGGACATGTGGACCAGGGTATAAATTAAAGGATACGATTTGTACAAAATGGTATAGGTCCGTACTAGGTCGTTATACATCTGTACTAATAGTATTCTTTACCACAATGAGGAATGTACTATATTGGGATTTTCTCCTCCTATATAAAGGGGACCCCAATTATTTTGTGAGATCATCTCATATTATTCACTGCAATAGAACATTCTACTCTGCTTTTAACGTGCTCAACAATTATTCTTCAGCTTTATTGTCTTTACTTTAATGCTCATACTTTATTGTTCTTAGCTGACCTCGAGGTCCTCGGGATAACCAAGCTCGAGGCCCTTATTTCTCCAACAACACTGATTTGGTTCACCTTTTCTTCTCACTTAAGCTTAATATTACTTGTATAATCATTAGTATTAGAATATATCACGTATCTTTAAAACCACAAAATATCTTCAATTGTTACTCACATTTTTCGAGGTAAATAGTTTGGCGCCCACTGTGGGGTTAAAGATAATAGTGATTATTTTAGTGCTAGTTTTTTTATAACACACGTTATTCTTCACACTTTTTCTTGTCAAAGATTTTTTAACTTTAGGCCAAAATATTTCTAGCATACAAAACCCACCTGCTTATGACAGTGAGGGACTCAGAGAAAACAATGGTATAGGGTTCGGTGTACCACCCATAAACCCTGAGGGAGTGCCAAAAGTGGAGCCTATTGATATCAGTTCGCATAACGCTCTAAACACGGACTTAGGCACAGACCCTGTTAGGAATGCACACGGGGAAGCCCGAGTTGGAGGCCAAAAAACACGAAGAATGGAAGAAGGAGGAGTCAACCTCCAAGTGATATTCAAGATGTTGCAAGCTCAGCAAGTCGACATCGCTCAACTACAGTGTTAGAACAGAACTCCTAACACTGCCGAACTAGTAAAAACATGGCATGAACCAGTGATAGAAATGCCCGATGAAAGCAGCTCGGGGGCTAACCCCACAATCATAAAAATGTTCGAGGAACTGGCTAAAAGGATCGAGTTAGGAGAAAGGAGGATAGAAGACAACGATAAAAATGTGGAAACTTACAATTCCTGGGTAGACCAAATACCGGGAGCACCTCCATCTTTGAAGGGTCTAGACGCTAAAAAATTCATACAAAAACCTTTCCCCCCAAGTGCGGCTCCGATGCCCAATCCCAAGAAGTTTTGCATTCCCAATATACCAAAGTATAATGAAACAACTGACCCTAATGAACATATTATTTCATACACTTGTAGAAAGGAAATGACTTGAGTGATGATGAAATCGAGTCAGTGTTATTGAAAAAGTTTGGAGAAACACTATCAAAAGGATCTATGATCCGGTATCACAACTTAACTCCTAACTCCATTGATTCATTTGCCTTGTTGGCGGATGCCTTCGTGAAAGCACACGCCAGGGCCATAAAAGTGGCCACAAGAAAATCGGATGTCTTCAAAACAAAATAAAGGGACAACGAGATGCTAAGGGAGTTCATGTCCTGATTCCAAATAGAAAAAATAGAATTGTTGCCAGTCTCCGATGACTAGGAAGTTTAGGACTTTATGCATGGTTTGAATGATAGAAGCTCGATTGCATCTCGACAGTTAAAGTAGAACTTGATTTGATATCCAGCTGTAATATGGTCAGATGTGCACAACTGTTATCAGTCAAACAATAGGGTCGAGGACAACCAGTTGGGAGCCCCCTCGGGCTCAGTTCATCCTAACAAATTTGCAGCCAAGCCCCTGAGGGACACATATCGAGGATCAAGATTCAACAGAGAATTCTATCAACCATATGTTGATCGAAAAACAACGAACCAAGTCACAACTCCTCTCGAAGATATCGAAGAAGTGACCACATTCAAGGTTCTCGGGGAATCATGAGAAATAACGGGTTCGATAAGCATGCCGACCCCGTCGAGGTCCCCCAATTATCAGAATATAATTTCATCATAGATGCAGCAGGGATCCTCTCGGCTATTGGGATAATCAAAGATACTAAGTGGCTCGGGCCAATACAGACCGATCCATCCCAAAGAAACTCGAACTTGACGTGCAAGTATCATAGCACGCATGGTCATAGAACGGAGGATTGCAAGCAGCTAAGGGAGAAAGTGGCTAGGTTATTCAATGAAGGCCACCTTCGAGAATTCCTAAGTGATCAGGCTAAGAATCACTTCAGGAAAAGGGATGTAGGCAGAAAGAACGAACCCGAAAAGCCTCAAAATGTTATTCACATGATCATCGGTGGAGTCGACGTACAACAAGGACCATTATTCAAACGTACCAAAGTATCCATCACAAGGGAGAAAAGGACTCGGGATTAGTTGCCTGAGGACACCCTCACATTCAGAGAGGAAGACATCGAGCCTTTTATCTCAACCTAACAATGATGCAATGGTAAATTCTATCCTTTTAAATAAAGTTCAAGTTAAATGTGTTCTCGTTGATCCAGGTAGTTCGACAAATATAATCAAGTCAAGGGACGTGGAGCAGCTCGGGCTGCTCGATCAAATCTTTCTGGCATCTCAGATCTTGAATGGCTGTAACATGGCAAGTGAAACAACGAAGGGAGAAATCATCCTCCCTGTCAATGTGGCTGGAACCATACAAGACACCAAATTTCATGTCATCGAAGGTGACATGAGATACAATAATTTGCTCGGAAGGCCGTGGATCTATAGTATGAGGGCGGTGCTATCGACCATTCATCAGATGATGAAGTTCCCAATGAAGGATGGCATGAAAATAGTACATGGAGAGCAACATGCAACTAAGGAGATGTTTGCAGTGCACAACTTGACACCAGTATCGGTGCCATTCATATAGGAAAAGTCGAAGGATGAACAGGTAGCCAAATAGCAATCACAGCTCGTGCCCTCGGTTGAGCCAGAGGGAAAAATGTTCGATGAACAGGTGCTGAGGACGAAGAAGAATATTTACTCACCCTCCAAACCTTTGTTTCCCCCGAGGAATCAGATGTGACGAAATCCACGATTGAAGAACTCAAATAGGTCGTATTAATCGAGTATTTTTCAGAACAAAAGGTATACCTAGGGACAGGGTTAACCCTCAAACTCAGGAAAAAACTCATTTAGTTTCTCATTAATAATATTGATTGTTACACTTGTCCCATTTAGATATGACAGGGATACTACCAGATATAACTAACTATCGACTAAGGGTCGATCCCAAATTTAAGCCGTTGAGGCAACAAAGGAGACCTCTGTCCGAGGTAAAGCACGAATTCATCAAAGAAGAGGTAACCAAACTTCTCAAAATAGGATCCATTAGGGATGTAAAATATCCATAATGGCTAGCTAATGTAGTGGTAGTCCCTAAAAAGGGGAATAAACTTAGAATGCGTGTAGATTACAAAGATTTGAACAAAGCATGCCCTAAAGATTCTTTCACACTACCCAACATCGATCGTTTGGTAGATACTACGGCCGGCCACGAGATCTTTACCTTTCTCGATGCCTACTACGGGTACAATCATATTCAAATGAACCCAGAGGACCGAGAGAAAACTTCATTCATCACCAAGTACGGAAAGTATTGTTATAATGTAATGCCTTTCGGGCTAAAATATGCATAAGCCACATATCAATGTTTAGTTAATAAGATGTTCGAACATCAAATAGGCAAATCCATGGAAGTTTATATTGATGATATGCTAGTTAAGCCCCTGCACGCAGAGGACCATTTGGACCATTTGCAGGAGACTTTCGACATCATTAGAAAGTATAACCTAAAGCTCAAACCCGAGAAATTAACTTTTGGCATCGGCTCGCGCAAATTCTTAGGCTTCATGGTATCGAACAGAGGCATCTAGATCAACCCTGATAAAATCTAAGCCATTGAGGAAATTACTGTGGTAAACAACGTGAAAGTCGTGCAATGGCTGACCAGATGGATAGCTGCCCTAGGTCGATTTATCTCGATCGGTGCCATAATTTCTTCTCCCTACTCAAAAAGAACATTTTCGCATGGACCCCAGAGTGCCAACAAGTCTTAGGAGAATTAATATGGTATCTCTCGAGCCCGCCCCTACTCTATACTTCTAAGAAGGATGAAACACTCTACTTGTATATGTCTGTGTCCGAGGTAGCGGTAAGTGGCGTGTTGGTTTGATAAGAGCAAGGTATGTAATTTCCCATATATTATGTGAGTCGGACCCTAGGGGATGCTGAAACTAGGTACCTACATTGGGAAAAATTGGCTCATGCATTAATAAGCGCATCTTGGAAATTAAAACTATATTTTCAATGCCATCTTATATGTGTACTGACTACATACCCGCTTCGAAATGTCTTGAATAAGCCCGAATTATCGGCCAGATTGGCCAAGTGGTCCATCAAACTTGGAGGATATAATATAAAATATCAGCCTCGAATGGCCATCGAGTTTCAAATTTTGGTAGACTTCATGACCGGCTTCGCGCCTACCCTCGTACCCGAAGTAGAAAAGGATCTCTTGCTAAAAATGGGTACATCGGCGGGTTTGGACCCTCTTCATAGACAGTGCCTCAAATGCGAAAGGATACATGCTCGACATCATTTTGAAACCACTTACGGGCAGTGTTATTAGGCAATCTATCAAAACTTCTAAATTGACTAACAATGAGGCCGAGTATGAAGCCATGATTGCGGGTCTTGAACTAGCCAAGGGCCTTGGAGAAGAGGTCATCAAGGCAAAGTATGATTCCCTTTCGGTGGTAAATTATGTGTGTCACACCTCCTTTTTTTAACACTACTATACCCGCGAGGGCGTAGAGGAGTTTTTTCCAATTTAAGGACAGTCGGAATGGGATTAGTTATTTAAGTTTTCCAGAGTCACCGGTTTAATCCCGAACCGAGGAAAGTTTGACTCTGTTACAGTCTGCGAACTAGAAATCCGGATAAGGAATTTTGTTAATCCGGTGACTTCTAAGGCATGAGGTCTTCGTCATAGTGTTGAGGAGGTTTAAAAGATGGTGGGGTGTGAGTTTTGGGGAGGTTTGGGGTGGCGGCGCCGCCGTGGGTGGTGGTGGCGACGCTAGGGTTTCAACGTTTGGAGGCGTTTGGCTGGTCTTTGAAGAAAAATGGGGTTGGGTCTCTGATGAGGAGATGAGGAGGAGTTATTTGGTGTGAATTTTATCGGAAAAGGATGTCGGCCGCCGCCGTGGGCGAATTCCGGCGGCGGCATGACGGGTGGTTTGTGGAGGGGTGATGTTTTCCGGTATAGATGAAGAAGAGTGTATTTTAGGGTTATACAAAATATATGTATTAAATGTTTTGTTTGTATTTTTGTTATTATTTAAATGTCATATCTATTGTCAAACATCGGATTAAAGCGAATCAACAGTCAGGATCAACGAGCATCTAAACAGCACCATATGCCTTAATTGAAGATTTACTCTCAGCCGTTAGATTGTTTAAATGAACGGTTCAGATTACACGCGATGAAACGACGTCATTTCGCTTTTATAGGGTTGGATCGGATGGATGATTTGGGCCTGGGTTGGTGGATTTGTTTTTGGGCTCGGGGTTTTCTAACCTTGGGCCATCTGATCCGATTTTCAGCCCTCTTTGTTTTTTCCATGTATTTTTGTGTTGTATTTCTTCTTGTATTTTGTATCTCGTATTTCCTTTCTTTATATTTATTTTCTTCGTATTTTTTGTATTGGTATGTTTTGATTTTGTAAGACTAACAAAATAAAACCTAATTAAACTAATTAAATCCTGATTAAACTATTTAAATTCTAAAAATCAACTATCAACTAAAAGTGCCTAAGAACTATATATTTTAATTCTTTTAAATTATTCTAAAACGAATTAATACCCACTTAATACCAAAATATAGAATTAAATTCTTAAATGTATATTATATTTTTCGTATTTTCATATGCACAAATAACATGCAGACAATTAACACAAAATTCACACAAATTGTAAAAATAAGGAAAATTTGTTTTATTTGAATTTTATGGGAATAACTCATATATAGGGTAAAAATCACGTGCTCACAGCTGCCCCTCTTTGCTCGGGAATGTTTGGTAGTTGGGACTACCAGGGACTGTGATCTCACTGCTGTTGCTGTTGTTACTGCTATTACTACTGACTGACCCCTTATTACATCATGGTAAAATAAAAGAAACTAGCCTAAGCTATGACCTAGGAGTTACAAAAATCCTATTCTATGTCTTCCAAATTGTTCTTGTGTTGCCTTGAACTTGTATCTTGTATTCTTCCAACGGCATTCTTGTTGTTGCCTTGATGACGTTCAACCACTTCAATTTGAAATAGGTGGACTCCTGCTTGTAATTGTTTGAAAAGGTATTCCATTGTTATCCAGGTGAGCTCCTGCTTATGACAAAACAAACAACCAAAGAAAAATTTCTGCCCCAGTATGGTGATTGGGCATATCATATTATCAGATATTAAAACTCGAAGCAAAAATTCATATTGTACCTCCCTTGTTTTTCAGGTGGGTACCTAGTTCTAATTTGTAAAGGTATTCCCTTGTTTTTCAAGTGGGTGCCTGGTTTCTAATCTTCAAAAATATTCCCTTGTTTTTCAGGTGGGTGCGTGGTTTCTAATTTTAAAAATATTCCCTTATTTTTTTTCAGGTGGTCACCTGCTTACAACTAACTGAAATGTATTCCCTTGTTTTTCAGGTGGGTGCCTGCTTACTATTAACTGAAATGTATTCCCTTGTTTTTCAGGTGGGAGCCTGCTTACAACTAACTGAAATGTACTCCCTTGTTTTTCAGGTGGGAGCCTGCTTACAACTAACTGAAATGTATTCCCTTGTTTTTCAGGTGGGCGCCTACTTACA
>MU696504.1:39673-60590 GCA_026770625.1 Nicotiana glauca | reverse complement strand
TTGAGGGGGGGTTTGTGGATATGTAGGGTTTGGATGGAGAAGGGGGTAAGAAGAAGGAGTAATGGGGGGTTTTGGGTTATGGGAAGAAGAAAAAAGAAGAGAGAGTGGGTTTAAAGAAGGAGAATGTAGAAGAAAAGGGTTTGGGAAGAAGAAGAAGAAATTTGGAGAAGAAGATAGAGAAGAGATAAGAGAGTATGAGAGAAAAAGGGGGGTTGTCGGTTGGTAAGGGTTGGGGTGTGGGTAGTTTAGGGTAATTAAAAGGGGGGGGGGGGAAGAAAATAAATAAAATAAAAAATTTTAAATTTTTTCCCTACAAAACGTATTTGGGCCTGGCCCGAACTACCGCGGTCGTACCGCGGTTATGCCGCGACCGCGGTGGACCAACTTCAGAGAGGGTCCTTCACCGCGGTTACGCCGCGACCGCGGTGAACCAACTTCAGAGAGGGTCCTTCACCGCGGCCCCACCGCGGTTATGCCGCGACCGCGGTGGACCTGTTCCTAGATGCCAATTTTGAGGTTCTTTTCATTGTTTTGCCCCTTAGGCACTATTTTTTTTACCTCTTTTAATGCCTACCTTACCCATGTTATGCCAAGGATCGTGATGCAAAGTCCTCCGCACTAACCTGCATATATACAACACGACGCTTGTTAGAAATTCTACTATCATGGGTTGCCTCCCATGAAGCGCCTGATTTAACGTCGCGGCACGACGCAACACGAGCACAAGATTCGCTCAACCTCTCTATTTTTTATATTTTTTATATGATATTATAGACTACACTTACAATATATTCGTGGGTTGCCTCCCACCCAGCGCCTGATTTAACGTCGCGGCACGACGCACGTGAGCGCATTTAAGGCTCGCTCGACCTCTGAAGTTCAGTCAGGTGGATCTCAGACCCTTCATTTGGTTCGTTCATGCCCACATATAGTTTTAATCTCTGCCCATTGACTCTAAATGTATGAGAGTATTTCTCAGCGGCGATCTCTACAGCACCTGAAGGGAATACTTCAACCACTCGAAACGGTCCAGACCATCTTGACTTATGCTTACCAGGGAACAACTGCAATCTTGAGTTATAGAGAAATACCATGTCCCCGGGTTTGAAATGTCGCTCAACAATGTTCTGGTCGTGTAAACTCTTCATTCTTTCCTTGTACAATCTTGTTCTCTCAAAAGCAACATGTCTGAACCCGTCAAGCTCATGCAACACAGTGATTCTAGTTGTGCCTGCAGCTTCAATATCTAAGTTCAACTGCTTCAATGCCCACCACGCTTTATGTTCAAGTTCCACTGGCAGGTGACAGGCCTTTCCAAACACCAACTTATATGGTGACATACCAATTGGTGTTTTAAACACGGTCCTGTAGGCTCAGAGTGCATCATCTAGATTCCTCGCCCAATCAGTTCTTGTGGCGTTCACAGTCTTGGTTAACACACTCTTGATCTCTATGTTGGACACTTCCACATGCCCACTAGTTTGCGGGTGATACGGAGTAGCCACCTTTTGGCACATGTCATACTTTGCAAGCAACTTTTCGAAGGCTCTATTACAGAAGTGAGCGTCTTCGTCGCTGATAATCGCTCGTGGTGTCCTGAATCGGGTGAATATGTTGTTTTTCAGAAATCCCACCACTACTCTTGCATCATTATTGGGTAACGCAGTAGCTTCCACCCACTTGGACACGTAATCCACAGTAACAAGTATGTATTTATTGCCAAATGAGCTGACGAAGGGACCCATGAAGTCAATCCCCCAGACATCAAACACTTCCACTTCTTGAATAGGGTTCATGGGCATCTCGTGGCGACGGGAAATGTTCCCAGTTCGCTGACAGTCATTGCAGCCCTTCACCCATGGGTGCGCGTCTCTAAACACTGTTGTCCAAAAGAATCCGGCCTCGAGCACTTTCGCAGCTGTCCTGATCCCCCCAAAATGTCCTCCATATGCCGATGTATGACAAGCCTACAAAAAAGAAGATTGTTCTATCTCGGGGACACACCTCCGGATCATATTGTCAACACATATTCTAAACAAATACGGCTCATCCCAATAATACATGCAGCTATCACGATAAAACGTTTTTCTTTGGACATATGAAAGGTCGTGAGGAACTATACCACTGGCCAGGTAATTAGCAAAGTCTGCATACCCATGGCGCTTCCTCAAGATTAGTAGCGAGCAGTTGCTCGTCTGGAAAGGTTTTCAGGATCTCTTCGACCTCGATTGATTTTTCAGCTCCTTCAAGTCGTGATAGATGATCAGCGACTTGATTTTCTATGCCCTTACGATCACGAATTTTGAGGTTGAATTCTTGCAACGGCAGCACCCAACGCATCAGGCACGTCTTAGACTCCTTCTTTTCAATTAAGTACCTGAGAGCTGCGTGGTCAGTATATACAATTACCTTGGAACCAATCAGATATGATTAGAACTTGTCGAAAGCAAACACCACCGCCAACATCTCCTTCTCAGTCATAGTGTAATTCAGCTGGGCTCCACTAAGCGTTCTACTAGCATAGTATATTGGATGCATCAGCTTGTCTTTTCGTTGTCCCAGCACTGCCCCCAGTGCGTAGTCACTAGCGTCACACATGAGTTAGAACGGTTGCTCCCAGTCGGGGGCAACTATGATAGGTGCTGTGACTAGCCTCTTTTTTAGCTCCTCAAATTCTACCCTGCAATCATCAAAACAAGAAAGGGTGATCTTTTTCTAACAACTTACAGAGAGGGTTGGCGATCTTTGAGAAGTCCTTTATGAATCGCCGATAGAAACCGACATGCCCGAGGAAGCTTCTGATTGCTTTGACTGAAGTTGGAGGGGTTAGCTTTGCTATCACATCTACCTTAGCACGATCCACCTCAATTGCTTTGCTTGACACCCGGTGTCCCAGGACTATGCCCTCTTGTACCATAAAATGGCACTTCTCCCAATTCAGAACCAGATTAGTCTCGATACATCGCTTCAACACACGAGTCAGATTTATCAGGCACTCATCAAATGAGTTCCCCACCACTGAGAAGTCATCCATGAACACCTCCATTATATCCTCTACCATGTCAGTGAATATCGCCATCATGCACCGTTGGAATGTGGCGAGTGCGTTGCATAGGCCAAAGGGCATCCTCCGAAAGGCATAAATGCCATACAGGCAAGTGAAAGAGGTCTTCTCTCTGTCCTCCGGTGCAATAGAGATCTGATTGTACCCGGAGTACCCATCCAAAAAATAGAAATGTGACCTCCCTGCCCCGCAGATGACATGACCCAAGAACGCGACAGATTCAAGACAAAATTCACATTTTGCAAACTTTGCATATAGTTGATGTTGCTCAAGAGTCTTCAAAACTGCCCTGAGATGGTTAGCATGGTCCTCCTGACTTTGGGAATACACAAGAATATTATCAATGAACACTATCACAAAGGAGTCTAGAAAAGGATTGAAGACTCGATTCATAAGATCCATGAAAGCTGCCTGGGCATTTGTTAGCCCGAAAGACATCACCAGAAATTCAAAATGCCCATATCAAGTCCTGAAAGCTATTTTTGGAATATCCAGCTCCCTTATCTTCAATTCATGATACCCGGACCGCAAGTCAATTTTTGAGAAACACGTAGCACCTTGCAATTGATCAAACAAGTCATCTATTCTTGGTAGAGTATTTATTTTTGATTGTGACTTTGTTGAGTTGCCGGTAGTCAATACATATCCGTAGCGACCCATATTTCTTCCTTACAAACAAGATCGGTGCGCCCCACAATGACATACTCGGCCGGATAAAACCTTTTTCTTGCAAATCCTTTAGTTGTTCCTTTAGCTCTTTCAATTTTGTCGGTGCCATTCTGTAAGGTGGAATTGATATAGGTTGCGTGCCTGGTATCACATCATTCCCAAAATCAATCTCCCTGTCTGGTGGAATCCCAGGGAGCTCATCTAGAAAGACATCTGGAAATTCATTCACAACTGGTAATGACTCAAGGCTAGGTGCCTCGGCATCAGTGTCCATAACCCGAACTAAATGACAGATACACCGCTTCTTGATCATATTTTCGGCCTTAAGGTAAGAAATAAACTGACCTTTAGGCACTACATTATCTCCATTCCATTCAACAACGGGATCATTAGGAAACTCATGCCTCATAGTCCTAGTACAACAATCAAGTTTAGCAAAACATGAATAAAGCCAATCTATTCCCATTATTATATCAAAATCGACCATCCCCAATTTAATGAGGTCGGTCATGGTATCCCTACCATATACCGTGACAACACAACCTCTATAAACTCGTGCAGCCATAATAGGCTCACCCACCGAAGTAGATACCGAGAATAGTTCATGAAGCTGTTCTGGTTCTATCCCAAATTATATAGCAACAAAAGGGTTAACATAGGACAAGGTGGAACCGGGGTCAATAAGTGCATATATATCATGATATTGGACAGTCAGAATACCTGCAACAACATCTGTAGCAGCCTCTGCAGTCTAGATACCACTCATGGAATATAATCGACTGGGTCCTCCCAAACTCCGCACACCACCCCTAGCTGCACCTCGCCCCGCGGGTGCTGGGGTACCTCGAGCTAGAGAGAGGGCTAAAGATGTAGCAACTGCAGGACTAGATGACTGGGTTGTGCCCTTACCTGCACCCTGGCGGGATGTATGACAATTCCTCTGAATGTGGCCCCTCATCCCGTATCCATAGCATACGGGTAACTCTAAGTAGCAAATCCCTAAGTGCAGTTTCCCGCACACAAGGACCTTTGCAGCTGCTGGGATCTATCTCCTGACCGACCCTGCTGATGGGATCTTCTGTTGCCCTTACTTGGCCTGAAATGACTCCACTGCTACTGCTGGCTGGGACTTGATGGTGGTGAACTAGCTGAAGACTGTGCAATAGACTGGGACGACCCTAATGTCCCTCCCCGAAAAGCTAATCTTCCTCCACCTAGTGACTCACCCATGTTGCCTGTAGACCGGGTCTTTCTATTACCCTCTCTCTCCATCATGTTCTTCAGTTTACGGTTCTCTGTGGTTTGAGAAAATGCCATCATCTTCCCTAATTCATGTCAGAATTCAATGCAGCTATAGAAGCCTCACTAATAGTCAAAGGATTAAGACCCTGAACAAACCGGCACACCCTAGCCTCCATTGTGGGCAACATGTGAATAACATACTTGGATAGGCGGGCAAACTTCATATGGTACTCCCATACACTTCTGCTACCCTGCTTCAGGTTCTCAAACTCTACTGCTCGGGTTTCCCTTGTCTCAGTAGGCAGGAAATGATCTATAAAGGCATCAATGAACTCGCTCCACCTCGCCGGAGGGCTCTCCTACTCGCGGTAATCTTCCCACAACTCAAACCACGAATAGGCCACCCCTTTCAGACGATAGGTGGCCAACTCTACTCCTTCTGTCTTAGTTGCACGCATAACCCTAATGGTCTTGTGCATCTCATCAATAAAATCCTGAGGGTCTTCTTCTGGATTGGCACCCGTAAATACTAGAGGGTCTAACTGAAGAAATCTATTCGCCATGGAACTGGTGGAATCCCCTTGTTGGCTAAATGAGCTGGGTGCAACATTTGACCTCTGGGCCTGAGAGGCCACTATTTGAGTCAACATCTGAATAGCTCCCCTAAGATCCCCATCAGAAATACCAGAACCGGAAGCTGGGACTGGAAGCAGAACAAGAGTATCAATGAGAGGGATAATAGTAACCTTCGTAGGTGTAGGAACTGGGGTAGTCTGCTCTGGAATAGGAGAACCAGGAAGGGTGATAGCAGGGCGACTACCCTCACCCGCAGTATCAAGCAGTGATTCATCAGCCACTCCTGAGGTGGTATTGGCTTCTTGGCCAATTCTTGATTTCTTCTTAGGTGTCACTTACTAAAAGATAGAACAATGCACTAGTTAGAGGGTGAATAGTTTCGTAACAAGTCTTGCCGCATGATCCAGAATATCAAAGAAGGTTGTTATTCCTAAATGCCCAAGTAGCCTCCAACTTATAGATGTGGTCGACAATATACCGATAAGAAGGACTCTACTATACACAGCTCCGAGACATCCTATGACACTTTAAAACCTTATGCTCTGATACCAAGTTTGTCATGCCCCAATATCAGGAGGCGCGACCGATGCTCAATCGAGTGAACCCAACTGAGCAAGCATTTTTAACACTTTTTACCCAGTTCAATACGATTAAGAAAACCATGCTTTCATTTATTTCGACAATAGCGAGATTAAACATTCAACATTGATAATTCATTTTCATATCACGAACCTTAAGTCGTGGTTAAGTTCTTAAGATTTCATACAGTTACATTTTAGAAGAACGAAAGTTTAGAATTACTATACAGTACATTGTCCCATCGTACACCCGAACATAACCCATACAAATGTCTACGGAGCCTCTAAGGATACAAAAGACAATTATGACAACGCCGTCAACGAGGCCCCGACTATCCCTCAAAGTATAAGTGTACAACAAAAGATGTACAGCGTAACCCCTTAGATGAGAAAGGGGGCTCACCAAGACTTTGATAGGAGGATTCTTTCGCTACACGCGATCGGCACTATCCACTATGGATCCAACTACATTCATTCAAAAATGTAGCGTCCCCGACAAAAGGGATGTTAGTACCATGGAATAGTACTAGTATGTATAACTAAACACCGTCTTATTAGAAAGAACAACCATACAAAAATAAAAAGAAATCATAAGGACTACAAAGCTTCACACAAGTACCACGTCAACAATATAAAAAGGTTTGCATAGTTTTCATACAGTTTCCGAAATTTTAGGTTGGGGCATTCCACATTGCTGCATCATCATCCACAATACCACCGCTTCCTTGAGCTGAGTCCGATCATGGCCCGATTGGCTAAGCCGTCTCACCAAGACGTTACCCTTTTCCGATAATCATCTCACTTCTTTCCTTGGTTTCACATGTATTAGTTCATCGACATTTGGGGCCACAATTACCACATTCCATAACTCACGTTTAACATTATTCCCATTTTCAACATTAACCTTGCCATTTAAGATCATAGGCACATACAAAAGCAATTTAAGTAATAAACATAGAGAGGAATTCATCTAGTTCGGCATATTAATCACAATGTAACCTTGACTTGACCTTTAGGCATTTGGCACATAGCTCATGATCTCCACACATCCTCAATTTACAAAGGGTAACACATTAAACACACGGAGAAGCACCTTCCACATACATTTTCACAACATCAATTCATTTGACATAACAAGTACTACATTAATCAAATTTCGGCCTTACAACATTTTCACGGGCACCATGGAGGCTCAATTTCTAAGAGGAGGGTTTTTTAGCCATACATACATCAATAGAGCTTTCCTTAAATCCTCTTTTATAAAAATTACAATTTGAACCAAGAATTAGAGACATGAATAAGATTCTAGCTCATTTAAGTAAATTATCAAGCACTAAGTGTGCACAATGATTTTAAGACCCTTTTGTGAGAGATTTCTATCATTTTACACCCCAATTGCTATCTTTTTAGATCACAACCTCCCCATACCCTATTATATTTTATGCATGTAAGAAAATCCATTCTTATACCCATGAACACCCAAGCTAATTACTCATTCTAGTGTGAATTTCGAAACCAAAGGTTAGGGCTCAAGCTCTTACCTCTTGGGGTGAAGGCCTAGAAAATTTTATTTGATAATCTTCAATGGTTTAGGCAAGAGTTGAGTGGGAATTTGATGAAGATCACTATCTCTCTCTGGAACTTTCTCTCTCACTCTTTTTGCAGAAGAATATCCTAAAAGGGGTCTAATGGGGTGGTTTTAATGGAATGGGGTCGGGTTTTAAAAGTTATAAAATATGAGCCCCGACACGATCTGCGATCGCATATACGATCGCATAATGGACATGCGGCCCGCAAAATAGACCGTAAAAATGGCCCAAAAAATGTGATGATCCAACAAGTCATCTCATGAGTTACCGCTCTGTTTCCTCCTTTTCTTCCTCTTTATGCTTCGTTATCCGTGTTTTATGGTATCGGGTTGGTCGGATCAATTCTGGAATAATTTTGGTAAGGTTTGAGTCACTTAGTCTCTTTAGAGTGAGTTTAAGTCGGAAAAGTCAACCGGATGTTGACTTATGTGTTATAGGGCTCGCATATGAGTTTTGATGGTTCGATTAGCTTTAGGAGGTGATTTATGACTTAGGATTGTGATCAGAATGGGGTTTGGAGGCTCAGTGTAGAATTAGGCTTGAACTGGCGAAGTTGATATTTTGGCAATTTTTGGTTGATAGGCGAGATTTTGTTATAGGGGTCGGAGTGGAATTCCGAGAGTTGTAGTAGCTTCGTTGTGTCATTTGGGATATGTGTGCAAAATTTTAGGTCATTCGGACATGGTTTGGTTTGGTTTTTGATCAAAAGCGTATTTCAGAATATTTTAGAAACTTAGGCTTGAATCTGATGTGAATTAGTAGATTTGATGTTGTTTGAGGCATTTTGATGATTGGAACAAGTTTGGCTAAAGTATTGGGTTATATCTGTGCCTTTAGTTGAGGTCCCGGGGGCCTCAGGATGATTTTGGGTGGTTGTCGGAGATGTTTAGATGTTTTGCACCTGGTGTTGTTCTGCTGCTTCTGGTGTTTTCGCACTTGCGGTTTGGGGACTGCAGGTGCGGTGCCGCACGTGCGGAAGGAGAGCCACAAAATTGGATTCGAGGGGAAAGTCTGGAACCGTAGATGCGGTAGTTGGACCGCACCTGCGTTGTCGCAGATGCGGAGAGTGGACCGCAGATGTGGAATTGGACCTTAAGTGATTTTCGTAGGAGCAACAAAAGGTGTCGCAGATGCGGAACAACTGGGCAGATGAATTAAAAGAGCCCTTCGTGAATTTTAGTTTATTTCACCATTTTTAACTCCGGCTTGAGAGCTTTTGGACGATTTGGAAGAGGGATTTCAAAGGAACTTCGTTAAGATAAGGATTTTGGACCTAAAACACATATCTATGGTGGAATTTCATAGATTAAGGCTATAATTAAAGGAATTAAAAGGCTAAAAATAAGGCATTAGCGCTTGAGTTTATGAGGCCTTAAAATGAGGATTTGAGGGTCATTTGAACTCCGATTTTAGTATTCTTGATATGCATAGACTCGTGGGGAGATGAAGAATATATTGATGTAAAAATTGCTAAATTCCGAGATGTGGGCCCGGGGGTTGGGTTTTGGTAATTTCGGGATTTGTGCCCTTTATTGATTGTTTGCGCTTGGGCTTTATTCCCTTAGCATATTTTGATGTCCTCGTTCTGATTTTGGTTAGATTCAATGCGCGTGGAGGCCGATTCGAGGAGAAAAGGCATCGCGAGCTAGAGTTTTAGCCGGTTTGAGTTGAGTAATGATTGTAAATGATGTTTTGAGTGTTTAAAACCCCGGATTGCACATCGTAGTGCTATATTGAGGTGAGGCACACGCTTGGTGATAAGTGTGGGGTCATGCACTATTGTGGATTATGACTTGGTCCACCTCAATTGATGATTTTACTGCGTATTTGACTGAAACCTATTTGCTTTCATCATTATTTGGGCTGCATGCCATCTTTGGGCCTAGTGCTAACTATTTAAACCCTTTGTGAATTTTTATTACTATTTCCTCACTGTTTTGATTCATTACTTGAACTCCGTCATGTTATTTTCCACTATTTTACTACTCAGCCATGTTTACTCAGTTTTAAGACTTAAATAATATTTTAAATGATGTTTTGAGCTGAGAAATATTGTTTTACTATTGCTCGAGGGGCTTGTGAGTAATTTTGACTTAGTAAGGCCTATGGCCTATGTTGCGAGGAAACACTGATACTGATTTGAGGCCGAAGGGCTGAGATATGTACGCCACGAGGTGGCTTGATTGATATGAGGCTGGGGGCCTAGTTTTGATGCCACGAGATGGCTTGTTATTTGCGCTTGGGCCATAAGGGGCACCTCCCAGAGTCTGTACACTCCCAGTGAGTGCGGGTACCCATTATCATGTGAGATTGAGCTCGAGGGGCTGGTATTGTTCTGAGATTGAGCCCGAGGGACCGGTTCTGTTATGAGATATTGCCCGAGGGGCGGAGTTGTTGATACTGTGCCCGAGGGGTAGCTGTTGATGTCTGCAGCTTGTGTGCAGATTCAGGCGCAGCTGGTTCCGCTCCTGAGTGCTGATTCCTCCAGTTCAAGGCGGCTTTCGGAGATTACAAGGTAGCTGTTGACATCCGCAGCCCCGTGTCTCTACTCTCTTATCATTTCTATTTCCCTTCAAACATTTGTACTAGTTATTGGATTTAACAGACTTGTATTATGACCAGTAGATGCTCGTGACTTGTGACACCCCGGTTAGGGTTGTGTCGGGTGTATTTCTGCATTGTTATCGATATTTTTCCACTATTTAGTATTATTAATCATGTGAAGACTATTGTTATATTGATTAACCATTTTGAAAAGCGAATTGGGTATAATTGGCTGGCCTTGTCTTCACGAGAGGCGCCATCACGATCGCGTTCGGGGTTAGGGTTGTGATAAGTTGGTATCAGAGCCTAGGTTACATAGGTCTCACGAGTCATGAGTAGGTTTAGTAGAATCTCGTGGATTGGTACGGAGACGTCTGTATTTATCCTCGAGGGGCTACAGAACCTTTAGGAAAAACTTCATATTCTTGAAATTCTTGTCGTGCAAACTTGATGATCCGAGTACTAAACTTCTGTTCTTCTATTCTCTCACAGATGGTGAGAACACGCGCTACCGGAAGGGTGGACGACCACTAGTACCACCAGTTGAGGCCACTAGAGGCCGTGGATGCGGTCGTGGCAGAGGTAGAGCAGTGAGGGAAGCCCTATGGATACACCAGTTGCCCCAGCACAGGATCAGGCTCTAGCTATAGATGCTCCAACAACACCATATCAGGCACCAGCTGTGCCCATCGTGATTCCGGGTCTTCAGGAGGCCTTGACATAGATCTTATCAGTTTGTGCTGGCCTGGCTTAGGCGGTTTCGGCCACTACAGCCGCAACTACTTCAATGGTTGGGGGAGGTATTCAGACTCCCGCCGCTCGTACACATGATTAGGTCGTTTAGGGACTTTAGACACCGGGGGCGCATCCAGCCCACCACATTGCAGCTGGTCAAGATTATGTGGTTCCTGTCATGCCGGAGGATGAGCAGCGTAGTTTGGAGAGATTTGGTAGATTGCAGCCTTCGACCTTCAGTTGTGCAGAGGGAGATGATGCCCAGGGCTTTTTGGATAAGTGTTAGAGGATGCTACGTACTGTCGGTATTCTGGAGACCAGCGGGGTCGCTTTTACCACATATCAAATTTCAGGAGCTCCTTTCACCTGGTGGGAGGATTTTGAGAGGCGTAGGCCTGTTGGTGCAGCACCCCTTGCCTGGCAACAGTTCTACCTTCTCTTCCTGGAGAAGTATGTGCTGAAGTCCCGCAGAGAGGAGCTGCGTAGGCAGATTGAGTGGTTGCGATACGGGGATATGACTCTATCATAGTATGAGTTGAGGTTTTCCGAGTTGGACCGTCATTCCATTTGGATGGTTCCGATAGATCGAGAGAGGATCAGGAGGTTTGTTGATGGTTTTACTTATCAGCTCCGTATTCTTTTTGACCAGGGAGAGGGTATCTGGTACTACGTTCGAGGAGGTGGTTGATATTGCTCGTGAGATTCAGTCGGTTCACCGTCAGGAGCGAGATGAGAGGGAGGCCAAGAGGCCTCGAGGATCTGGCAGCTATAGCGGCGCTCTTTCGAGGGGCCAGTTTCAGCACAACAGAGACCGTTCATTCAAGCCTACTCAGTTAGCTTTCCCAAGTTATCGTGGGGCATCTTTGGGTCATGGTTATCATGGATCTCAACAGGTCCAGTCATCACTTAGCGCCCTTCCAGCTCAGAGTTCATCTCGTGCTCCATCAGCTCAGGGCTTTTATATGCCGAGTGCAGCTGCTAGTCACTCCGGTGCGAGGGGTTCCCTTCAGTGCCCATCTCCAGTAGCTGGGAGTTGTTATGAGTGTGGTGAGATGGGCCACATGTTGAGGTAGTGACCTCGTCGTGTTGCTAGTTCGTCCCAGTAGAGGGGTCAGTCGTCGGCTTCAGCGCCAGTTCCTTCACCACCACCCGCTTAGCCAGCTTGGGGTGGAGGTCAGTCAGCTAGGGGTCACCCCGAGAGGGGGGGGGGGAGGTCAATTAGGGGGTGGTCAAGACCGTTTCTATGCACTCCTAGGCAGACTAGATTCTATTGCTTCAGATGCTGTTATCATAGGTATTGTTTCAGTCTGCCACAGAGATGCCTCTGTATTATTTGATCCCAGCTCCACATTTTCTTATGTGTCATCATACTTTGCTCATCATTTGGGTATGCCCCGTGAGTTTCTTGCTTTACCTGTTCATGTATCTACCTCGATGGGTGATACTGTTGTTGTACACCGTGTGTATCGGTTGTGTGTGGTGACTATTGGGGGTCTGGAGACCCGAGTGGATCTGTTATTATTAAGCAAGGTGGATTTTGATGTCATTTTGGGCATGGACTGGTTATCTCCGTGTCGTGCTATTCTGGACTGTCATGCTCAGACAGTCACATTGGCTATGCCGGGTATGCCACGGATCGAGTGGTGAGGTGTGACTTATTATGTTCCTAGTAGAGTGATCTCTTTCTTGAAGGCCCAACGTATGGTTGGAAAGGGTTTTCTTTCATATCTAGCATTTGTGAGGGATGTCGGGACTGAGACTCCCAATATTGATTCTGTTCCAGTTGTGAGGGATTTTCCAGATGTGTTCCCTGCAGACCTACCAGGTGTTGATACCCAATTTTTTCCTATGTATTTTTACATACAAAATACTTTCAAAATAACATGTATATGCATATATAAGCATTCCCAAGGGTTTTCGTATTTTTCCTAATTTTTAAAGATTTTTAAAATCAATTTATTGTCCATTCTTAGCAGTACAAAAATCAGTAATTATTCCCAAAACTATCAGTTTTGGTGAGTAATTTATTTTATACCCATATTTATAGCAAAATATAGTTAAGGTGATTTTTGCATATTTTTAGAAATTTCTTTGGTATTTATAAGAATAAATTACATATAATTGCAATTGTAGCCTATTTTAAGATTAATAGTATTTTTATAATTGTAAAATTTGTTTCAATATTTTTTAATTAGTATTTATATATTATTAATTGGTTCAATACTTTAATTTTTTTTAAAATTTTTTTTACTATTTTTATAAAATAAAAGAGAAAACTGGCTATTTAACATTTAGCCTCATTTTATTTCAATTACAGCCTCTTTTACATTTCAATTTTAACCCTTAACTGACCCAATCCTAACCCCAACTGGATCGTCCCATTTTTAAAATTTGACCCAACCTATAACCCAATCCAAATGGCCCTACCCGGTTCCCACCTACCCTTTTAAATCTAGGTCGTTGATCATACAAATCAACGATCATAATTTACCCTTCCATAATTAAACCCAAACGACCTACCCTAATCCCTTATTTTCCATCTCTCAACCACCCTTGAATACTCTCCACTCTCAAGACTCCCTCGAAGGTTCTTCGAACCCTAATCGTCTCCGACCCTTTTTCCACCGTACTTTCACCGGAATCAATAGCTTCTCGGGCCATGGATGTGCTGTATTCACCTCTCTCCACCATTAGACCTTGGCAGTTCGAGGTTTTGAAGTTTGACTTTGATGGTTCTCTTTCAGATCTTCTCAGATCTTTGGTTCCAAGGCTTCTCCGATCATGCTCCGGCATATTCAAGCACGAGAAGCCCGATTCCTGACCTCTTTGACCCAGGATCTGACTTTTCCAAGCCTAGGTAACATAGGTCTCACGAGTCATAAGCAGATTTAGTAGAGTCTCGTGGATCGGTATGGAGACGTCTGTATTTATCCTCGAGAGGCTACAGAACCTTTAGGAAAAACATCATATTCTTGAAATTCTTGTCGTGCGAACTTGATGATCCGAGTACTAAACTTCTGTTCTTCTATTCTCTCATAGATGGTGAGAACACGCACTACTGGAAGGGTGGACGACCACTAGTACCACCAGCTGAGGCCACTAGAGGCCGTGGAAGCAGTCGTGGCAGAGGCAGAGCAGTGAGGGAATCACCTATGGATCCACCCGCTGCCCCAGCTCAGGATCAGGCTCCAGCTATGGATGCTCCAACAACACCAGTTTAGGAACCAGCTGTTCCCATCATGATTCCGGGTCTTCAGGAGGCCTTGGCATAAATCTTTTTAGTTTGTGCTGGCTTGGCTCAGGCGGTTTCAACCACAACAACTGCAACTACTTCACTGGCTGGGGGAGGTATTCAGACTCCCGTCGGTCGTACACCTGATTAGGTTATGCTGGGACTTCAGATGCCGGGGGCGCATCCAGCCTAACAGGTTGCAGCTGCTCAAGATTATGTGGTTCCTGTCATGCCGGAGGATGAGCAACGTAGGTTAGAGAGATTTGGTAGATTGCAGCCTCCGACCTTCAGTTGTATAGAGGGCGAGGATGCCTAGGGCTTTTTGGATAAATGTTAGAGGATGCTACGTACTGTCAGTATTTTGGAGACCAGCGGGGTCGCTTTTACCACCTATCAGTTTCCAGGAGCTCCTTTCACCCGGTGGGAGCATTTTGAGAGGCGTAGGCCTATTGGTACAACACCCCTTACCTGGCAGCAGTTCTCCTTTCTCTTCCTGGAGGAGTATGTGCCGTAGTCCCGCATAGAGGATCTGCGTAGGCACTTTGAGTGGTTACGACAGGGGGATATGACTTTGTCATAGTATGAGTTGAGGTTTTCTGAGTTGGACCGTCATTCCATCTGGATGGTTCCGATAGATCGGGAGAGGATCAGGAGGTTTGTTGATGGTTTTACTTATCAGCTCCGTATTCTTTTGACTAGGGAGAGGGTATCTGGTGCTACGTTCGAGGAGGTGGTTCATATTAATCATGAGATTGAGTCGGTTTGCCGTCAGGAGTGAGATGAGAGGGAGGCCAAGAGGCCTCGAGGATCTTGCAGCTATAGTGGTGCTCCTTCGAGGGTCCCGTTTCAGCACAACAGAAACCGTTCATTCAAGCCTACTCAGTCAGCTCGCCCAAGTTATCGTGGGGCATCTTCGGGTCATGGTTATCATGGATCTCAGCAGGTCCAGTCATCACTTAGCGCCCTTCCAGCTCAGAGTTCATCGCGTGCTCCATCAACTCTGGGCTCTTATATGCTGAGTGAAGCTGCTAGTCACTCCGATATGAGGGGTTACCTTCACTCCCCTTATCCAACAGATGGGAGTTATTATGAGTGTGGTGAGATGGGCCACATGTGGAGGCAGTGTCCTCGTCGTGTTTCTAGTTCGTCCTGGCACAGGGGTCAGTCGTCAGCCTCAGCGCCAGTTCCTTCACCACCACCCGCTCAGCCAGCTAGGGGTAGAGGTCAGTCAGGTAGGGGTTAACGCGGGAGGGGGGAGGTCGATCAGGGGGCGGTCATGCCCGTTTCTATGCACTCCCAGGCAGACCCGATGCTATTGCTTCAGATGCTGTTATAACAGGTATTGTTTCAGTCTGCCACAAAGATGCCTCTGTATTATTTGATCCCGGTTCCATATTTTCTTATGTGTCATCATACTTTGTTCATTATTTGGGTACGCCCCGTGAGTTTCTTGCTTTACCTGTTCATATATCTACCTCGGTGGGCGATACTGTTGTTGTAGACCGTATGTACCGGTTGTGTGTGGTGACTATTGGGGGTTTGGAGACTCGAGTGGATCTGTTATTATTAAGCATGGTGGATTTTGATGTTATTTTGGGCATGGATTTGTTATCTCCGTGTCGTGCTATTAAGGAATGTCATGCTCAGAAAGTCACATTGGCTATGCCGGGTATGCCACGGATTGGGTGGCGAGGTGTGACTGATTATGTTCCTAGTAGAGTGATCTCTTTCTTGAAGGCCCAACGTATGGTTGGAAATGGTTTTCTTTCATATCTAGCATCTGTGAGGGATGTCGAAGCTGAGACTCCCAATATTGATTCTGTTCCAGTTGTGAGGGATTTTCTAGATGTGTTTCCTGCAGACCTGCCGGGTGTTGATACCCAATTTTTCCCTATATATTTTTTACATACAAAATACTTTCAAAATAACATGTATATGCATATATAAGCATTCCCAAGGGTTTTCATATTTTTCCTAATTTTTAAAGATTTTTAAAATCAATTTTTTGTCCATTCTTAGCAGTACAAAAATCAGTAATTATTCCCAAAACTATCAGTTTTGGTGAGTAATTTATTTTATACCCATATTTATAGCAAAATATAGTTAAGGTGATTTTTGCATATTTTTACAAATTTCTTTGGTATTTATAAGAATAAATTACATATAATTGCAATTGTAGCCTATTTTAAGATTAATAGTATTTTTATAATTGTAAAATTTGTTTCAATATTTTTTAATTAGTATTTATATATTATTAATTGGTTCAATACTTTTAATTTTCTTTTAAAATCATTTTTACTATTTTTATAAAATAAAAGAGAAAACTGGCTATTTAACATTTAGCCTCATTTTATTTCAATTACAACCTCTTTTACATTTCAATTTTAACCCTTAACTGACCCAATCCTAACCCCAACAAGATCGTCCCATTTTTTAAATTTGACCCAACCCATAACCCAATCCAAATGGCCCTACCCGGTTCCCACTTACCCTTTTAAATCTAGGTCGTTGATCATACAAATCAATGACCATAATTTACCCTTCCATAAATTAAACCCAAAAGACCTACCCTAATCCCTCATTTTCCATCTCTCAGCCTCCCTTGAATACTCCCCACTCTCAAGACTCTCTCGAAGGTTCTTCGAACCCTAATCGTCTCCGACCCTTTTCCACCGTACTTTCACAGGAATCCATATACCTTGGGAGTTCGAGGTTTTAAAGTTAGACTTCGATGGTTATCTTTTAGATCTTCTCAGATCTTTGGTTCCATGGCTTCTCCGGCCATGCTCCGGCATATTCAAGCATGAAAAGTCTGATTCCTGACTTCTTCGACCCAGGATCTGACTTTTCCAAGACTTTCTCATTTTTCTAGGGTTTCTCCGAAACCCTAAGCTGTTCGAGGCTTTTCTATGTTTATTTTCTTGTATCTATGGTATGTTTGTGTTCTACTGGACCTCTAAATTGTTTTCCCCAAATTTTCTTTTCAAAATCGTTTATTTTCAATTTAGGGTTTCTGAAAGGTTTTCAAAAATATCTTTCTGATTCTTGCCTATTCTTTCCTTTATGTGTGTTTGTCTATATTATGTGTCATACCTCCTTTTTGCGCTACCGCACCCCGCGAAGGGCGTGGTAAAGGGAGTTTTTCCAATTAAAGGACAATCGAAACAGGATTCGTTTATTAAGAGATTCAAAGTCGCCACTTGGGAGATTAATGGTGTCCCAAGTCACCGGTTGAATCCCGAATCGAGGAAAAGGTTTGACTCTGTATTATAGTCTGCGCACCAGAAATCCGGATAAGGAATTTTGTTAACCCGGGAGAAGGTGTTAGGCATTCCCGAGTTCCGTGGTTCTAGCACGGTCGCTCAACTGTCATATTTGGCTTATTTATCTGTTTATAACATGCTTTAACTTATGTGCAAATTTTAACCTTTAACCGCTTTATTATTATTATTTTTAAAAGAATTGCAACGTCGCAAAAATGCGTCTCGGACCACGTCACATCAATGTACCCGTGGTTGTTGACACATTTCGACTCTGTTGAGATTTGGATTTGGGTCACATAAATGTGCACCCGAATTTAAGAAGGTAAAATTATTAAATATGCGCCTAAGGATACTAACGCGTTATTATTTTGAGAAGGCCGTAAAATTCGCTAAACGGCTTGTCCCGAAATCTAAGCATTTAAAATAACCATCTATTGAGGGCCCCGCAATTTGTGTTTTATTTGACGAGGCTCGTCTCATTTATTATTTAAAGGATAATTAGCCTCTTTTATTATTTATTATTTTAAAAGAGAATTGCAACGTCGTGAAAATGCATCTCGAACTGCGTCACATAAATGTACTCGTAGTTTTTTACACATTTCGATTCCGTTGAGATTTGGATTTGGGTCACATAAATGTGCACCCGAGTTTAGGAAAGTAATATTATTAGACTAAGGCGCCTAAAGCAATTACGCGTTATTAACTTTGTGAGGGCCATGGAAATTCGCTAAATGGCACACCTCGAATTCCTTAATACAGAGATTCGCATTCAACTATAGCAATCGAACACAAACGAATTCCACAAATATTAATGCTATCTCTTTAACGGTAAAGCGAACCAAACTGTATCTTTTTGCATTAATATCAAACCTCAAATACTACATTAGTAGCACTGCTCCAGTGACAAGTTAATACAATAGAATTCAAATTTTTCGTCCATGTCTAAATTAATACGAACAATAACACATTTACTATATGAAGATAGATGCCTCCACTTCATTGAAAAGCAACAGAATGTAATCAAAAGGAAAATCCAGCAAATACGTAAACCAATAGCATGAATATTTTATAAGACAACAAAATCCCAACATCAAATAAATAGAACCCAAAACCTCTGAAATATATGCAAGTGTATATAAAATGCAGAATTCATATATGCTTTTCTTCTAAAGATACAGGGATTCAGTCAAAAATGGCTAATGCTTGAACAGAAACGGAATAATAACGGGGACGATCCTCAACTCCGACTCGCACTCGAAACTCGCCGGAAAAACTTCAGGTCCTACTCGGAAAGCTTAAACAAAGCGGCAACTAATTTGTTTATGAAGAAGCTCTGTTCGTTTGGTTCTCGCTATGGCTGCAGAAGGTTTGGTCTCAAATGGAGAACAAGGTCGTTTGGAGTTGCAGCGGCTGTTGCTGGTCGTTTGGAGGCGAACTGGTTCGTTTGGAAGCTGGCCGGCGTGGCTGGAGGAGCTGTTTGCGGCAGTAGGCTAGGGTTTAGCTAGGTTTTAGGTTTTTCATGGTGAGGAATGGCAGCCATGGTTGTCTGGATGAAGCTGGTTGGTTTCAGGGGTGGTCGACAGGGAGGTGGTTGTGGCGGACAGGTGAGGGGCTGGCTGGTAGGGTGGCGGCTGCTGGGGGCTTATAGGGTTTTTAGGGTTTTCAGTTGTTCTTTGATGAAGAAGATGACTCAATAGTAATGTTCTCCCCGCTCAAAAATATGATCTCCCCTCCCTCTAACGTGTATTGTAGTGTGTATATATTTTGTTTTCAAAAATCTGAAGGAGTCAAGACCAAGGGTGATGGGGCTCACGTGGGGTTGTGGCCCAAGGTCTTGTGTTCTGTCCGTGTTCCCCACGTGTGTCCCCCACCTGTGGTGGACTCGGATTATTATGGGCTAGGTCCGAAAATTAGGCCTAAAAACGGGTAGTTTGAACCTGAATATTATTCTTTGCCCGGAACCGAGAATAAAACACGAAGTTATTTAATTAATCCTACGTAACCAAAATAACTGTCAAAATACGACTGACAATTAAAACCAAACTATTTTTGGTATTTTTTCAAGATTTGAAATAACTACAAAACATTAATAAAACTATTTTTTGCAATTTTTGTTTTTATATAAAGATAAAATATAAAGTATTATTTTTTGTATTTTTTAAGTTTAAAATGATTACAGAATATTAATGAAACTATTTTTTTTTGTAATTTTCGAAATTATATAAAGATTAAAAAATAAAGTACTATTTTTTTGTATTTTTGCAAGTTTATGAGAAATACATAAACTAAAATTTATATATATATTTTTTGTAATTTTTTCTTTTGTGACGAAAATAAAGTAAAAGAGTCAAAATTAGCTAAAATAGCTATATTAGACCTAAACTAAATATTTTGCGCAAAACTGTGAAAATTCTTGGGGAAGGTAAAAAATCATGTGTCTACAGCTGCCCCTCTTTGACTGGAAACACAAAGAGTTTTTAGACAAAGAACGACTAGACATGTATTTTGACTCGACCCTTATTTGGAAGGACTAGAACTAAGAAAAAGGAAGAGAATGTGATCGAGCCCTGGTATCTGAGCTGCCTACATATCCTTGGCTATAAAGGAATCAGGCCACGTGTAGTTCAGAGTGAGTGAGAATATGGAGCATATCGAAGTGAAGAGCCGATCGAGGTTCCGTTCCGTCGAGGTTCCGGTCCGTGGTCCTGCCATTACATCAAAAATCAAAATTTGAAAAAGACAAACTAAGCACATCAGCTACTAGTTACAAAGTTCCTATCTATGAGTCTTCCGAAGCTTGGTCTCGAGTCTTGAATGGTGCTTCATGTGGACTCTGATCTGAACATTGATACTTGCCAGTTGTAGGTACTAGTTCATCCTTTTCGGCTTTCTGGATCAGGACCAGGTATGCAGTTCTTGTGACCCCGGCCATGCCTTGAGCAGACCACATCTTTTCTCCACTTCTGCATTTAGATTGATTTTTTTTACCTTTCTCTTTTTTCTTTTTCTTGTTTTTCTTTATTGTGACTAACTTTTCTTGACTCAAAATTGAACTGATTACTTCCTTCTGACTTATGAATTTGGATATATGCTGGGGATTTTTGTTGCAACCCACCACTCTTCGGGAGGGCTCCTGACTTCAAGACTTAAAATGTAAAGGCTGAAATGTAAAGACTGGAATGTATTCCTCCGTTATACGGACGGGCTCCCGACTTTAAAATTTGAAATTTAAAGACTGAATGATTGCCATCTTAGGAGAAAAATTCATCTGACTAAGATTTTGACGATAGGAGATAATTCATCAGACTAGGTCTAAATTTATATGATCTCAGGAGAAAGATTCATCAGACTGAGATTTTGATATCTTAAAATGTAAAGACTGAAATGTATTCCTCCATTATACGGGCGGGCTCCCGACTTCAAAT
>MU696504.1:2048-32889 GCA_026770625.1 Nicotiana glauca | reverse complement strand
ATGGGGGACATGGGGGAATTCCAAGACTTCTTGGATTCCACAATGTTCCCCATGTGCGCTTGTCCCAAAATGAAGCATGAGGGACATAGGTGGATTCCAAGACATCTTGGATTTCACAAATGTTCCTCATGCTTTTGATTAAAAAATGAAGCATGGGGGACATGGGGGAATTCCAAGACTTCTTGGATTCCACAATTATTCCCCATGTCTTTGATTAAAATAATATCATGCTTATCTAAAAAACCGTGCCTTCTAATTTAACGAGATCAGCATGACCAGGCGTGCCATTTGTCCTTAACTATTATTGGTCCTCCAAATGACCCTTTTACCCTTGAATAAATGCAACATGTAGCATATAGGATGCATCAAGATGGTCTTTTTCATTTCAGGTCACATGTCCTAGACGGACCCAACCCCTATGTTGAGTCCGCTATTATTGGTCCGCCAAATGACCCTTTTACCCTTGAATAAATGCAACATGTAGCACATAGGATGCATCAATATGATCTTTTCCTTTCAGGTCACTTGTCCTAGACGGACCCAACCCCTGTGTTGAGTCCCCTAAGTCAAAATGCACATGATGCAGATAAGCGTTCCTACTAGGGATCCGACATGAAGTCAAGTTATACTAGGTTTAATGCCTGGGGTGCGAGGCGTATCTAGACTGGCAATAAAACGAGCGGACAACTCGAGTTGGGAAGGGGTAGCGTACCGGGAGCAATACTTTTCCGGCTTAACTACTGGACCCTTCCCTGTTCCTAAATATGGATGATTGATAATCCTTCACCGGGAGCCCAGGCCGACTGGCTTTATCTCAACAAAGAATGGGGAGCGTATCCGCGATTCCCGAGGTTGTATTCAGAAGACTCAGAGGGGGGTGCGCAAGAAGACAATTTATAATACAGTTCAACAATATCAAAACGGTCAAAGCATTTAGCACATATAACAGGAAACATGTAGAAAAATCAGATAATATACAGTCCAAACACAACAAGTATACCAAGCTCGAATTCTTGAACCCTGAACAAAAGTTCTAGGTTTCCATTTTTCCTCCCCAGCGGAGTCGCCAGAGCTGTCACACCTCCTTTTTGCGCTACCGCACCTCGCGAAGGGCGTGGAAAATGGAATTTTTCCAATTAAAGGACAATCGAAATGGGATTCGTTTATTAAGAGATTCAGAGTCGCCACTTGGGAGATTAATGGTGTCCCAAGTCACCGGTTGAATCCCGAATCGAGGAAAAGGTTTGACTCTATATTACAGTCTGCGCACCAGAAATCCGAATAAGGAATTATGTTAACCCGGGAGAAGGTGTTAGGCATTCCCGAGTTCCGTGGTTCTAGCACGGTCGCTCAACTGTCATATTTGGCTTATTTATCTGATTTATAACATGCTTTAACTTATGTGCAAATTTTAACCTTTAACCGCTTTTATTATTATTATTTTTAAAAGAATTGTAACGTCGCGAAAATGCGTCTCGGACCACATCACATCAATGTACCCGTGGTTGTTGACACATTTCGACTCTGTTGAGATTTGGATTTGGGTCACATAAATGTGCACCCGAATTTAAGAAGGTAAAATTATTAAATATGCGCCTAAGGATAGTAACGCGTTATTATTTTGAGATGGCCGTGAAATTCGCTAAACGGCCTGTCCCGAAATCTAAGCATTTAAAATAACCATCTATTGAGGGCCCCGCAATTTGTGTTTTATTTGGCGATGCTCGTCTCATTTATTATTTAAAGGATAATTAGCCTCTTTTATTATTTATTATTTTAAAAGAGAATTGCAACATCATGAAAATGCATCTCGAACTGCGTCACATAAATGTACTCGCAGTTTTTGACACATTTCGACTCCGTTGAGATTTGGATTTGGGTCACATAAATGTGCACCCGAGTTTAGGAAAGTAATATTATTATACTAACGCGCCTAAAGCAATTACGCGTTATTAACTTTGCGAGGGCCATGGAAATTCGCTAAATGGCACGCCTCGAATTCCTTAAAACAGAGATTCGCATTCAACTATAACAATCGAACACAAACGAATTCCACAAATATTAATGCTATCTCTTTAACGGTAAAGCGAACCAAATTGTATTTTTTTGCATTAATATCAAACCTCAAATATTACATTAGTAGCACTGCTCCAGTGACAAGTTAATACAATGGAATTCAAATTTTTCGTCCATGTCTAAATTAATACGAATAACAACACATTTACTATATGAAGATAGATGCCTCCACTTCATTGAAAAGCAACAGAATGTAATTAAAAGGAAAATCCAGCAAATACATAAACCAATAGCATGAATATTTTATAAGACAACAAAATCCCAACATCAAATAAATAAGACCCAAAACCTCTGAAATATATGCAAGTGTATATAAAATGCAGAATTCATATATGCTTTTCTTCTAAAGATGCAAGGATTCAGTCAAAAATGGCTAATGCTTGAACAGAAACGGAATAATAACGGGGACGAACCTCGACTCCGACTCGCACTCGAAACTCGCCGGAAAAACTTCAGGTCCTACTCGGAAAGCTTAAACAAAGCGGCAACTTATTTTCTTTATGAAGAAGCTCTGTTCATTTGGTTCTCGCTATGGCTGCGGAAGGTTTGGTCTCAAATGGAGAACAAGGTCGTTTGGAGTTGCAGCGGCTGTTGCTGGTCGTTTGGAGGCGGACTGGTTCATTTGGAAGCTGGCCGGCGTGGCTGGAGGAGCTGTTTGCGGCAGTAGGCTAGGGTTTAGCTAGGTTTTAGTTTTTTCATGGTGAGGAATGGCAGCCATGGTTGTCTGGATGAAGCTGGTTGGTTTCAGGGGTGGTCGACAGGGAGGTGGTTGTGGCAGACAGGTGAGGGGCTGGCTGGTAGGGTGGCGGCTGCTGGGGGCTTGTAGGGTTTTTTAGGTTTTTCAGTTGTTCTTTGATAAAGAAGATGACTTAATAGTAATGTTCTCCCCCCTCAAAAATCTGATCCCCCCATCCCTCTAACGTGTATTGTAGTGTGTATATATTTTGTTTTCAAAAATCTGAAGGAGTCAAGACCAAGGGTGATGGGGCTCACGTGGGGTTGTGGCCCAAGGTCTTGTGTTATGTCCGTGTTCCCCACGTGTGGTGGACTCAGATTATTATGGGCTAGGTCCGAAAATTAAGCCTAAAAATGGGTAGTTTAAACCCGAATATTATTCTTTGCCCGGAACTGAGAATAAAACACGAAGTTATTTAATTAATCCTATGTAACCAAAATAACTGTCAAAATAAGACTGACAATTAAAACAAAACTATTTTTGGTATTTTTTCAAGATTTGAAATAACTACAAAACATTAATAAAACTATTTTTTGCAATTTTTGTTTTTATATAAAGATAAAATATAAAGTATTATTTTTTTATATTTTTTAAGTTTAAAATGATTACAAAATATTAATGAAACTATTTTTTTTTGTAATTTTCGAAATTATATAAAGATTAAAAAATAAAGTACTATATTTTTGTATTTTTTCAAGTTTATGAGAAATACATAAATTAAAATTTATATATATATTTTTTGTAATTTTTTCTTTTGTGACGAAAATAAAGTAAAAGAGTCAAAATTAGCTAAAATAGCTATATTAGACCTAAACTAAATATTTTGTGCAAAACTGTGAAAATTCTTGGGGAGGGTCAAAAATCACGTGTCTACACTATGCTCGTATATTTTCTTTTTACTATGCACGTGTTGTTCTTCTTCTTCTTCTTTTTTTTTACTATACATATTACTTATGTGCTCACATGCTAATCCTTGTTATGTTTTCCTTACTCTTCCACTATATATGTTTACTGTTGAGTTCTTTGATTTTGTTTGCTTTACTAGACTCTGTTTGTGTTCTTGCTAAGCATGTTTCATCTACTGTGGCTTAAGTTTACACCACTTGCTTAAGTTTCGACTTTTCTAAAACATGCCCTGTTATGCTCTTAAATCAACTTTCTTTCTTTGTTGTTTCAAACCTGCTATCATTTTTGTTTTGTTTCTCATGAGGCTCTGAAACAGACCTTTGAAGTTTGTTTTAATGGCTTGCCTTCTCATCTCTATGTCTGATTCGATTTTAAACCCTAGGATTTGGGTGTTTTCTTTGGCAAGTTTGATTTGGTGTTTGGACTAGGGTTTTGCATTGGAACCCTGGACTCTCAGACTCAGTATGAGTCTACAAACTAAACTTGTATTCCTTTGCTTATGATCATGAACCTTTCAATATTAGACTCTTTTCTAAGTAGCATGACGACCCCTTTTGTTCGATTTGTCTGCCTTATATATGAGAAATTCTTCTTTCAAAAGGTTTTGCCAACTACTAATTGATTCTCAATTCCTTTAATGAGGTTTGACTGATTGTTACTGATCTTCTCTAATCGAACCATCTTTACCTTTTCCTGACTTGGTTCATTCGAACAAAGCCTGTGATTTTGATTTTACTGACTGTTTGATTGATTCCCTTTCCTTACTTGTCACAAACCGTGTACCATTGAACTTTGCCTTAAATAACTCCTGTGTATTTTCCCTTTTTGTGTTACTTTTTGAAATATTTTAATCAAATTTCTTTCATTATTTGTCTCCTACCCGTTTGAAATCAGAATCCCTTAACTGAAGGGAGATTCTATGTGATTGATTGCAAATTATTCCCTTACCTTTTCTTATTTTCTGTACTATAAAATGGGCGCGACCCTTCTGCACTTGCTCACCTTGAACCTTCAGTTCAACACTTTCAACTTACATTACTTACACACATACAATACTTCTTTGAGTTCAATACTCAAGCACCCATTACTCACTTGCAATTTCAATACTCTCACCACATTCTGCTCTTTTCTGAGATCTTTGGAACTGTTTGCTTGCAACTTGTCTTTTCAAGACTACTGTTTTACTTGTTTGTTTTCCCTGAAACTGGTATGTTCTAATTTAACTTTTCTTTCTTACCACTATGTGTTTATTTACAGTTTCTACAATCATGTTTACTTTGTTGTTCATGTTTTGTGATTAATGTTAACTATGCATGTTCTTTCCTTGCATCTGTTTCTATTGTGAATCCCTACCCCCTATTCCCTCCAATGTGTTTGAGTTAAGGTTCAAGCATGGCAGTGTCCAAATTGATGTTCATGTCTTAACCTGATCCTCAATGGATCCTAACTCCCTAAAGTTGGCTAAAAGGTTGGTCAGGGGTGTGCCAACACTCCTAATTGCTGGGCATGACCACCAGCCTGCCATGGCCTTCCCTAACTCCCTCTATATGCACTTGCACTTACTCATAGACTCTAAGTTTTGACCCCTCCTATAAGCCTTGCCTTGGGACCTTGAGTTCCCTCTGAACTTGGACATTTGAGGGCTACCCCTTCCACACTGCTCCTATAATCTAATTCCGTAATGTATTTGGGGTGTAAGCACTGCCCAGGGTCCCTTTGAGGCTCTTGGGAACTCTGACACATCCCAAATAAGAGAAAGGCTTTGGGAATCTAATCCTTGGAAGTTGGTTTATTTCATATTTTAGACCTGGGGTTTGAATTAGGCTCTCCTTGGTTGGAAACTTTAATTTCTGATGTAATTTTATTTTTTCTTAATTCATCTAGGCTATAATAATTTGTAATAACTTATGGGGTTTTAGTGAAAAAGGGAGGGTCACTCATGTATGCATATGGGTAGACATCATGCTTTGGTATTTACTTCTGCAATCACAGTCTGCTTTCCGCTTATGCATTTCATGTAGAAATACTGCCTATAGGTTGTTTCATTACTGCATTAGAAATATTGTCTATAAGTTGTTGCACTACTTCATGTAGAAATCCTGCCTATAAGTTGTTTCATTACTGCATTAGAAATCATATCTATAAATTGTTTCATTACTGCATTAGAAATCATGCCTATACGTTTCTTCACTTCTGCATATATAAATCATGTCTATAAGTTTTTGCACTTCTGTATATACATATGTCACTTGGAAAACACTCTATAGGTTAAATAATAACAAGTTGCATCTTAGATACCATGCCTATAGGATTCTTGCATCCTGATAAACGCTTTCAAACCAACAACGCTTAGAAATCATGCCTATAGGAATAACCGTTTGAATCTGATTCATCTATTTCATCTATAAGTCTAAAATCAGTAGTAATGCCATTTAAAATCTGCAGAACTTTTGTTTCTAAAATCAATAATCCTTCTTTAATCAGTACGCCTTTTGCATTGTTAGATATCATGCCTATAGGTCTCACCTAGGCAAAACATTAGGTAATTAAACTGCACCAGTCTTTGATAATTGCAACCAGCAGGCAGGCGTAATTCGGATTTCTTATCTGAAAATATGTGATAAATCAGCCTGCCTTAATGTTTAAATTTAATTCAGACTATAACCAGTATCTGAAGTCATGCTAGACAATTTGCTTTTTAAGTGAGGAGGCCTGTTTTAGCCTTTAAACTGCTATGTCTTTCCCCTTTACTGCTTTATGTGTTTTTTTGTTTGACGCATAAGAATTTTATCCTTTTAAAACTCTGAAAAGCTCCAATTTCCTTCCCTTTTAGGACTAGTAGTCCCAAATGCCTTCGGGACTGATAGGATTGGGATGGGTAATAGCATGCAATAAGAAACGATACTATTCCGCGCTTTAATACCTTAACGGGGTGAGAAAGGGTAGATATGGACATGATGACCGGTGCGCTAATACCACGTGCAACCCCTCTTCTGAGGAGTGTTTGCCGGGTATTGCATTGATGTGATCCATATTATTTATAGACCTAGGACCCCCTTCCCCTTTTACTTGTTTATGTTTATTTTCAGAATTGTTTAAACCATTTCCTCAAAAATTTCTGCTTTCTTCATTTTCTTCAAACTTTCAGCTTATTTGCTGAAAAATCCCCTTCTATTTGAAACCTTTATTTGCTTATTTGTTATTTAAAGTCACAATTATAGCATAGCCGGGAACCACACTAGTGGATCTTGGGAAATGCCTAACACCTTCCCCTCGAGATAATTTGTAGCCCTTACCCAAACTCTGGTTCTTCAACTCAAACTCTTCTTAGTATCAAAATTCACTTAATCATTAGTGAACGATTTATCCTTCCAAATGTCATAAACCCGATTTCGCTTTAGAAAAATAGGGCGCGACAGCATGGCGACTCTGCTGGGGACTTCTTTAGGGTTTTACCATTTCATGTTACTTGTGACTTTACTGTTTCTTTATTGCCTTTATTTAATGTCTTTATATCCTTTCTACTACAAAACTGACTTGGCTCTTCATTTTTTTCTTTAATGCTTTCTTTTACCGTTGTCCTTTAATACTGTTGTAATTATGAGCAATTATTATAATCATTACTTTATGAACGTGCAAATACGTGAAATCTTGTTTCATTCTTGTAATTGCATACTCAACATCATATTCCACTTGTGCCAAAAAAAATACCATAGCAACGCTTGGTTGCGCCCTTCCAATATTGTCACCCCCTAAATTTGGCAAAGGCGTATTTTCGGTAAAACCAGTCGATCAATGGTGTAGTCGACGGTTCCGTGCCTTTCCCTGTTGAGTTGTCCGCTCAAGGGTACCAGTGTAATACCCCATAGAAACCCTACTCTATTTAACTGTACATGCATCATGGTCAAACCTAGCCGAGTCAGTTATGCTATCCGCATAATGACTCTTTAAGATAGCCTTGTCCGAAGTCAACTGGGTTTCCTTGAAACCCAAACGGACACTACCATGTTCAGTGCATTTATTTGTAGAACTAAACGCTTTTCCTGCTAATTGTTGGTATTTAATAGTCGAGTCTGCGGGGGTAAGGGTCTAACACTTTGTTTTGTAGAAAATGAGGCTCGAAGTCCCCAGATTCGGTATGGTAACCAACATCCATCCAAAGTTGCTAAGCTGGTGGGAAGACCTTCACTCCAGTGATCAGACTCTTGTCCGCAAACATTTGGGGAATTTGCCTTCCCTTCTGGAAATCCAACCCGACAACAAAATCATAGAGGCTGCTACTCTACTCTGGGATGGCGATAGGTTTGTATTCCGCTTCGGGGACAATGAAATGACACCTTTACTAGAGGAAATAGGAGGACTAGCTGGTATCCCATGGGAGACTCCGGGTTTACTTATGCTAGAAAATCGCAAGGGTAGAGGATTTCTCAAAATGGTGGGACTAAAGAAGAACCCAGAATTTACTTGTTTGAAGGATTCCTACATTCATTTTGACTATCTGTATGAGAGGTACGACCATAGCAAGTCCTACCGTACTTACCCGGATGAATTCTCCCTCACATCATTGGGGCATATCCATCGAAGGGTCTTCGTCTTTATCTTCTGCTTTTTGGGGATGATAGTATTTCCTACGAAGAAGGCTAGGATCCACACCAGACTAGCCAAGGTCACCATGACTTTAATGGAGGGAATTGGTAGGAAGCCATGTAGCATAGTACCCATGATTATTGCAGAGATGTACCGAGCCCTAGAAAAATGTCAACAAGGGGCCAAACACTTTGAGGGTTGCAACTTACTACTCCAACTCTGGCTCATGGAGCACCTCCAAAAGGGTGAATATCGTCAAGAGATTCTGCGCATAGATTGGGATGATCATATCGCCTTCCATCAGCCAAGGCGAATGAACTACATGCCTAACATGTTTTCTCAACCAGAAGATGCCAAAGGGTGGGTAGAGTTGTTCGAAAATCTGAAAGAGGACCAAGTACAATGGACGTTCGAATGGTTCCGTACTGAAGAGTTCATTGTTCGATCTCGAGATGCACCGTTTCTTATACTCATCGGTCTGAGAGGAAATTATCCTTGCGTCCCTCTCCGAGTCATGAGACAGATTATACCAAGGGTCGACAAGATGAGTCACTTTAGGGCCGACTTTCAGGATGATGATAGCCCTTACAAGTGCCAAGCTCAGCATATGTGGCACTGCAAAATCGTCCTGAGGAAGGATTCTATTGAGCCAGATAGGTACCACGCAGGTTGTTTTCCGTACTACTTAGGTTGGATGGAGGATAATCACAATGGCTTGGGTCAACCCGGGTTTTTTCGGGTCATAGGATCATCGACGAAAAGGCTGAAGCACAGGTTAAGTACAACCAGTTGCATAAGAGGATTCGGGCATGCGAAAGTGAGCACCGGGAAATTCAAGAAACCCACCAGAAGCTGATTGAAAAATAGAAGGACATGGTTGTTAGTGCCAACAAGTGCCTGGGATACTTGGAGCGGGGTTTAGTAGAGCTAGAAAGAAAGTTCGTCAAGAGGATCGAAGACTGTCAGAATGCTGAGGGAAACAAAGGTGGACACCTGGCTAGAGCCTACTTGCTGTTGGGACTTCGTGAGCTGGTGAAGCTCTTCGATGGAGCCAAAGATGCCGAGTCTGGGGAAGGTCCTTCTGGGACCAAATAGATAGGAGTATTTTCTTTTAGTTTAAGAATGTAATAAGGCCAATGACCATTAGTGACATTTTATTTTCTGCTATTTTAGTATCGTTTCAGGATTCATCTTATTTTTATCAATAAAATGAGGCATTTTGCATTATAAGTTCTCCAAATCAACTTGTCACTAGGTCCACCTCGGGCACAACAAGGCTCCCAAATTAGGACACGATTTATATTCTTGCACTATGAGTTTAAATATTGCAACGTTTTCTTCTCGTAATCTTCACTAACGTTTTAGTTCGTGCACTCTGGCATCATCATCTTACTCCCCAAGATCCAAGGGCCCTCCACCTCCTCCGAGTCCTATCAGAAATAGAAACAAAGGAAAAATGGAAGATTTGAACAACAACAGAAAGGAAAATTCAGTTGAATGAGTAGAGGTTCCTCAGGGTATTCAAGTTTCCAAGGAAAGTGCCGCCCAGCTCGAACAGAAGTTGTTGAAATTTCAAGAAGAACTGGACCAAGTTCAGAACTTGGCAATCATGTAATTTAATCGCACTACCCCAGATGTCAGTTTCCCAAATACTCAAAATCCCACACCTCCACAAAACATTCCAAAAACAGAAAACCACTCCACTCCTCACCACCACTGGAACACTTGCCACACATCCAACAATACTCCACTACTCATCCCGAAACCTGTAAACTCCACAAATGACCTTTTTCACCACAGCACCCCCATCTATGTGGAAATAGTGCCGCATCCTACTTAACCCATTTCAAACATACCCGAGTCTGATGACAAAGACTCGCTTATCAGGAATCTGGTAGAAGAGCTCAAGAAGCTGACTAGTAGAATTTAGGGCGTCGAGGGAAGTAAAGGAATTGAAGGGTTGAGTTATGAAGACCTTTGAATTCAACCTGATGTCGAACTGCCCGAGGGATACAAACCTCCTAAGTTTGAGATGTTCGATGGTACAGGGGATCTGAGAATTCATCTAAGAACATACTGCGACAAACTAGTCGTGGAAGGGAAGGACGGAAAGATTCGCATGAAACTCTTCATGAGGAGTCTAAAGGGAGACGCTCTGTCTTAGTATATCAGCCAAGACCCGAAGAAGTGGTCGAACTGGGTAAGTATGGCGTCCGATTTCATGGACAAGTTCAGGTTCAATACGAAAAATACGCCAGATGTGTTCTACATCCAGAACTTGAAGAAGAAACACACGGAGACATTCTGCGAGTATGCTACTCATTGGAGATCAGAGGCTGCTAAGGTCACACCATCTTTAGAAGAAGAACAAATGAACAGGTTTTTCGTCCGAGCTCAAGACCCACAGTACTATGAGAGGTTGATGCTGATTGAAGGCCAGAATTTTCTGACATCATCAAGCTAGGGGAGAAGATCGAGGAAGGTATCAAAAGTGGAATGGTCACTAACTTTGAAGATTTAAAGGCTACCAACAAGGCTCTACAGTCTGATGGCACATCTAAGAAAAAGGATGTGAGTGCTGTGATGGTTGTACAGAGGACAAAGTCCCCAATCAATTACCAAACCTACCCATTATCTACACTCACATATCAACCTACCCCAAATTACTAAGCACCCTCGCCCTCTTACCAAGCTTCACCACCTACTTACCAATCACCTCAACCTCCCACATATCAGCCTACTTCGCCCAGATACTCTCAACCCGCACATGTTTACCAGGTATATAATACTCATCCCTCTCATTATCAATCACCTCCCACTCGCCAAAACTTTCCTAGACCTCGACCTAATTTCGACTGCAGACCTCCCAAACAATACACCGCCATTGCCGAACTGATTGACCAGCTATATGAAAGGCTCAAAGCTGCTGGTTATGTCACCCCCATTCCTGCTATAACTCTCAAAAATCCTTCCCAATGGGTCAACCCAAACAAAACCTGTGCATACCATTCCGGCATGAAGGGGCATACTATTGATGAGTGCCGCTCTTTGAAAGATAGGATCCAAGCTTTGATTGATAACAAGATTATTATGGCGAAGGAGCATGCCCCAAACGTCCGTAACAACCCTCTACCAGACCACAAGGGTGAAGGCATTCACATGATTGAGGTAGAAGATGATTGGGACCCCAAGGGATCGATCGGGTTGATAACAGAAGGTGATGAGCCAAAGAAATCAACAGTCACCCTTAATCCGATTGTAGTCCAGATCCAGCCTTCTGGAGACGCTGAAGTGAACATGTCCATACCACTTGAGTTTGAAGCACCTTCATCTGCGAAGACGCCAACACTGATCGAGGTCGAGTTTGGGTCCCCAAAGGCATCTGCGCCATTTGAAGTTGTTGTGTTACCTTCTAAAGCAAGGGTACCCATTCCAGTAGCTATGTCAGCCATAACACCATTCCATACGAAGGCCATCCCTTGGGATTACCTGGCCGAGGCAAAGATAAAAGGGAAAGCCAAATCGGGAGAAGTAGTTGCGGCACAATATATGTTAAGAACCGACAGGGTTTATACTCCAGAACATTTAGCTGAGTCAAGTAAGCAGGCCTCTGGATGACCGGCCGTCACTGAAACTGGGTCTGATGATCTCTGGAGAAAGAAACAAGCAAATGAGTACTCGGTCATTGATCAATTGAACAAAACACCGACACAGATCTCTATTCTAGCTTTGCTGCAAAATTCTAATACACATAAGAACACTCTATTAAAAGTTTTGAGTGAGGCATATGTGCCGAGCAACATCACTGGAGGAGAGATGACAAATATGGTAGGGAAGGTATTGGAGAGTCACAAGATCACTTTCCATAAAGATAAGTTGCCACTAGAAGGTTTGAGTCACAATAAGGCGCTATACATCACTGTGTAGTGCGAAGATTATTTTATCACCAGAATTCTGATTGACGGAGGGTCCAGCCTCAACATTTGTCCATTGGTAACTCTCAGAACATTCTGAAAGAGCCTGCATGAGATCAAGGATGGAGCCATCAATGTCAAAGCTTTCGATAGTTCCCAAAGGTCCACTATTCGAGAAATAAAATTATGTCTGCAAATGGGACCGACTTGGTTTGATGTTGATTTTCAAGTAATAGATGTCCCAACATCTTACAACTTGCTTTTGGGACGACCTTGGATTAATGCCGCTGGGGCTGTAGCGTCCACACTGAATCAGGAGTGAAGTTTGAGTGGAATCACCAAGAGGTGATCATTCACGGTGACGGTAGCAACCCCATATACAGTCGCCAGACCATCCCAACGATCGGAGGAAGAAGAAACATAGGTGGGGAGACATATCACCACATCGAGCGAGTTAACACCATTGACAAAGATAAATGGCAGGATAACAAAATCGGAAGCATACTGAACTGGTGGAGGTATGAACCTGGCAAGGGACTTGGCAAAAACCTCCAGGGAATTGCCAAACCTATCAAGCTGAAGAAACATGGTACCACTTTCGGTCTAGGATACGAGTATACCTGGAAAGAGTTCAACAAATGGTCGCCACCATGGCGCGACCCTTACTATCCACTGGAACAACCTATACCCCGCTTGGATCAGACTTTCCAACCGGCCAACGTTATATATGGGTCAGAAGAAGAGGAAGCAATGGCAGCAATGAGGAATTTATTCTTGGAAGATGATAACATGGACTGTTACATCATTTTCGAGGAGGAGGGGGAGGAAAGCCCTTCCATACAAGCCGTGAGCCGAGGAGCACGCCTCAACAATTGGTCCATCATAACTACCAGAGCCCAGAAAGCTTCGGGCATTTCTATTACTTATCTTAATGAACCGATAACTATGACATGCAACGAGACAATACAACAAACGGACATAGACTCAGAGAAAGATGACATACCAGAAGAGGTTGTTAAAAAGGTTGAGGATTTCGAGAACATACCTAAGTCCAACCTGGACGAGACTGAGGTTGTTAATTTGGGAGATGCAGAAAATGTCAAAGAAATGCGCATCAGTGTTCATCTGTCACCGTCAGAAAAATAAGAGTACATGGAATTTCTAAGAGAATACGAGGACATATTCGCTTGTTTGTATGATGATATGACTGGTCTGAGTACATCTATTGTGGCACATAAGTTGCCGACTGATCCGACATGCCCACCGGTAAAGCAAAAGCTCAGGAAGTTCAAGCTTGACATGAGTCTGAAAATCAAGGAAGCAGTCACTAAGTAAGTCAAAGCTAAGGTTCTCAGAGTGGTAGAGTATCCAACATGGTTAGCCAATATTGTGCCAGTGCCGAAGAAGGACGGAAAGGTTAGAGTCTGTGTCAACTACCGGGATCTCAACCGGGCCATTCCAAAAGATGACTTCCCATTGTCGAATATACACATTCTAATTGACAACTGCGCTAAGCATGAGCTGCAGTCGTTTGTTGTTTGTTTTCCTGGGTATTATCAGATATGGATGGATGAGGAAGACGCTGAGAAAATGGCTTTCATTACGCCATGAGGAATGTATTGTTATAAAATGATGCCGTTTGGATTAAAGAATGATGGGGCCACCTACATGAGGGCCATGACTACCATTTTCCATGATATGATACATAAGGAGATTGAGGTGTATGTAGATGATGTCATCATAAAGTCCAAGAAATCCACTGATCATATGGAAGATTTGAGGAAGTTTTTCAACAGACCGGAAGGTACAATCTGAAACTGAATCCCGCCAAATGTGCACTCGGGGTTCCTGTCGGAAAGCTACTAGGGTTCATTGTAAGCCGCTGAGGGATAGAGATGGACCCGCCAAAGGTCAAGGCTATTCAAGAATTGCCACCCCCAAAGAACAAGAAGGACGTGATAAGTTTCCTAGGGAGACTCAATTATATCAACCGGTTCATAGCACAATCCACTGTCATCTGTGAGCCGATCTTTAAGATGTTGAAGAAGGACGCCGCTACCAAATGGACCGATAACTGTCAGAAAGCCTTCGATAGAATCAAGGAGTACCTGTCAACGCTGCCAGTTTTGGTCCCGCCCGAGCTAGGCAAACCTCTATTTCTATACCTTGCAGTATTGGATGGAGCATTCAGTTGTGTTCTAGGGCAGCATGATGAAATAGGGAGGAAGGAGTAGGCTATCTATTATCTCAGCAAGAAGTTCACCCTGTATGAGGCCCGGTATTCTCTGTTAGAATGCACCTGGTGTGCTCTAACTTGGGTAGCTCAGAATCTGAGGCACTATTTCTGTGCCTATACTACTTATCTCATCTCAAGGATGGATCCGCTGAAGTACATCTTTCAAAAGCCCATGCCCATTGGCAAGCTGGTTAAGTGGAAGATCTTGTTAAGCGAATTTGATATTGTTTATGTGACTCAGAAAGCAATCAATGGACAAGCATTGGCGGATCACCTCGTTAAAAATCTCGTGGACGGAGAATACGAACCCCTAAAAATGTATTTTCCTAACGATGAGGTATCCTTCATAGGAGAAGACATTGCAGAATCCTATGACGGCTGGAGAATGTTTTTCGACGGAGCAGCAAATTTTAAAGGAGTTGGAATAAGAGCAGTCCTCATATCAGAAACTGGCCAGCATTATCGGGTGTTGGCAAAACTCAGATTCCCATGCACCAACAACATGGCCGAGTACGAAGCGTGCATACAGGGACTCAAGATGGCCATTGGCATGAACATTCAAGAGCTGCTAATAATTGGGGATTCAGACTTGCTTATACATCAGGTCCGAGAAGAATGGGAAACTAAGAACTCCAAGATACTCCTGTATTTGCATCATGTACAAGAGTTGAGGAAGAGATTCATAAAGACAGAGTTTTGGCATGTTCCCAGAGTCCAGAATGAGTTTGCCGATGCATTGGATCCTATCATCTATGATTCAACATCCAGATAAGAACTTCATAGATCCTATTCTAGTGAAGATTCATGATCAGCCAGCTTACTGTGCACATGTTGAAGAAGAAGCAGATGGGAAGCCTTGGTTTCATGATATCAAAGAATACTTGGCAAAAGGAGAATACCCAGAACTTGCAAACGCTACTCAGAAGCGCACACTTCGAAGGTTATCCAACAATTTGTTTCACATCGGAGGAATCCTATATAGGAGGACTCCAGATTTGGGATTATTAAGGTGTGTCAATGCAAAGGAAGCATCCAGGCTACTAGAAGAAATCCATGCTGGGACCTGCGGTCCACATATGAACGATTTTGTCTTAGCCAAGAAGATACTCCGGGCAGGTTATTTTTGGATGACTATGGAAACAGACTGCATCCAGTAAGTCCGAAAGTGCCATCATTGTCAGATACATGCAGACATGATAAAGGTACCTCCAAATGAGCTTAATGCAACAAGCTCGCCATGGTCGGTCGCTGCTTGGGGAATGGATGTTATTGGACCAATCGAACCTGCCGCATCAAATGGGCACAGGTTTATCCTAGTGGCAATTGATTATTTCACTAAATAGATTGAAGCAGCATCTTATAAGGCAGTGACTAAGAAAGTCGTGGCAGACTTTGTCCGCGGCCGTGTTGTTTGTCGGTTCGGGATTCCAGAATCAATCATTACTGATAATGGTTCCAACCTCAATAGTGACTTGATGAAAGCCATGTGCGAAACCTTCAAGATCAAGCACAAAATTCCACAACCTACATACCTTAGATGAATGGAGCCGTAGAAGCCCCCAATAAGAATATCAAGAAGATACTAAGGAAAATGATAGAGAAGCATAAGCAGTGGCACGAAAAGCTATCATTCGCTTTATTGGGGTACCGTACCATAATTTGCACATCAACTGGGGAAACTCCCTATATGCTGGTTTATGGTACAGAGGCGGTCATTCCCACCGAGGTGGAAATTCCCTCCCTAAGGATCATACAAGAAGCGGAACTCGACGATGCAGAATGGGTAAAAAGTCGCTACGAGCAGTTAGCTTTTATAGATGGAAAAAGAATGGATGTAGTTTGCCATGGTCAACTTTATCAGAAAAGAATGGCCAGAGCCTTTAACAAAAGAGTCAAGCTAAGAAATTTTACTCCAGGGCAGATGGTGTTAAAGAAGATTTTCCTGCATCAGGATGAAGCCAAAGGGAAATTCTCTCCCAACTGGCATGGTCCGTACATGGTTCACCGGGTTCTAACCGGAGGAGCCCTCATACTTGCAGAAATGGACGGAGAAGTTTGGCCAAAACCAATCAATTCAGATGCAGTAAAGCGATACTATGTGTAACCATTTATGATGTAATTTGAACTACGCCTGACCTGATTCCCGTTTAAGAGGGGATATGTAGGCATCCTATGGGTTCGGTCACAATTCAATAAATTTTTCATTTCCCCCTGCTATTGGAAACTGGGGCAGAATTTTGAGGAGGATCATCAAAATTTCGAAGTTGATTTCAGCCATTTATCGCACGCAGCCGTCAGAAGCAGCAACCCAGTAAACTGGGGCAGAATTTTCATGAGGAGTCTCAAAATTCTGAAGCAAAAGAGGTTGCGATATCTTGAACCGCGCGCAATTGTCAGTTCATCTAAAGAAATTTATTTTCAATTACGTATTTATGTTACATTTTTACTAAATCATGCATGTCTATTATCAAAATTGCTTCATTTAGCAATGCTACCCCAATGATACACAACAATACTGAAAATAGAGTCGAGCGGGAAAATAGTGTCCACGGGGGATACGAACTAACCTTCTCCCCCTTTTACAAAACTCACTATTTTTCTTCGGATGCAGGCACCCAAGTCGTAAAATCATCAAATATATTTATACACTCACACTTCTCGGGAATACAACTCTTAGAACCATCACTTATCTACAATTTCTATCCGTGCACGATATCCCCAACAGCCACAATATTGCAATCAACTATCAGCTATAAAGCTATCAACTAAGAGATCTTACTATTATTTGCCTTTTACTTTTTTTCATTGCATAAGGCTACCTTTCTGCCTTTCGAGACTAAGCTCTATCTCCATATGCATTTCTCTGCATTGCATAAGGCTACCTTTCTGCCTTAGCCCTATCTCCATCTGCATTTTTTGCATTGCATAAGGCTACCTTTCTGCCTTCCGAGTTTAAGCTCTACCTCCATCTGCATTTTCCACATTGCATAAGGCTACCTTTCTGCCTTCCGAGACTAAGCCCTGTCTCCATTTACATTTCTTGCATTGCATAAGGCTACCTTTTTGCCTTCCGAGACTAAGATCTATCTCCATCTGCATTTCCTACATTGCATAAGGTTACCATTCTGCCTTCCGAGGTTAAGTGCTACATCCATCCTGCATGGCTGAAATATCGCCACTTTTATTTAAACCCCGCATCGGCTGAAATATTGCCACAATTATTTATATCTTGCACCGGCTGAAATACCGCCACCTTTTATTTTACGTCTTGCATCGGATGAAAGATTGTCACCTTCTGCATTTCATGGACTGAAAGATCGCCAAATTATCAGAAGGCGTCAGTGTTCGGAGGCACCATTTTCATAGCCCGAGAACACCATGCCATGGCCTGAGGACCCCATTTTTTCTTTTGCATATTATTATTTAAAGGCATCATAGTTCGGAGGCATCATTCTCATAGCCCGAGAACATCATTTTATTGCCTACAAATCCTTTATTATACGCTTCATGGCCTAGGACATCATGGTCTGAGGATGTCATCTTAGCCGTCTAAAGATAGCATTCATGGTCCAACAGGAGCTTGCATCACGTTTAAATTTATGCATAATATACACTTGCATTGATCATTTGCAAGTAAACTGGCTAGTAGTGGCTGTCTCAGTAGGAGCGACCCCGCTCCAGTTCCCGCAGCCTACTAGAATTTGATCGTCCTTCCCAACCGGAATATCGCGTCCGTTTTTCGAAAATCTCCATCATCATATTCCTCCAATGGATCCCGAACTACATACGGCCTGATTCTTGTAAGACCAGGAATATGTAGGCAGCTCAGGAACCAGAGCATGGTCAATCGCTTCAAACCATTCCGCCCGGTAGGGGAACCAGGGCTGGTTCTGTTATGAGATATTGCTCGAGGGGCAGAGTTATTGATACTATGCTCGAGGGGTAGCTATTGACATCCGCATCCTGTGTGCAGATTCAGGCGTAGCTGGTTCCGCTCCTGAGTGTTGATTCCTCCAGTTCCAGGCGGCTTTTGGAGATTACGAGGTAGCTTTTGACATCCGTAGCACCGTGTCTCTACTCTCTTATCATTTCTATTCCCTTCAAACATTTGTACTAGTTATTGGATTTAGCAGACTTGTATTATAACCAGTAGATGCTCGTGACTTGTAACACCCCGGTTAGGGCTGTGTAGGGTGTATTTCAACATTGTTATCGATATTTTTCCACTGTTTAGTATTATTCATCATGTTTAGACTATTGTTATGTTGATTAACTGATTTAAAAAGCGAATTGGGTATAATTGGCTGGCCTTGTATTCACGAGAGGCGCCATCACGACCGGGTTCGGGGTTAGGATCGTGATAAGTTGGTATCAGAGCCTAGATTACATAGGTCTCATGAGTCATGAGCGTGTTTAGTAGAGTCTCGCAGATCGGTACGGAGACATTTGTATTTATCCTCGAGAGGCTATAGAAACTTTAGGAAAAACTTTATATTCTTGAAATTCTTATCGTGCGAACTTGATGATCCGAGTACTAAACTTCTATTCTTCTATTCTCTGATAGATGGTGAGAACACGCGCTACCAGATAGGGTGCATGACCACTAGTACCACCAGCTGAGGCCACTAAAGGTCGTGGATACAGTCGTGGTCGTAGTAGAGGCAGAGCAGCGAGGGAAGAACCTATGGATCTACTAGCCGTCCCAGCTCAGGATCAGGCTCCAGCTATGGATGCTCCAATAGCACCAGTTCAGGCACCAGCTGTGCCCATCGTGATTCCAGGTCTTCAGGAGGCCTTGGCATAGATCTTATCAGTTTGTGCTGGCTTGACTCAGGCGGTTTTAGCCACTACAGCCGCAACTACTTCACATGCCGGGGGAGGCATTCAGATTCCCACCGCTCGTACACATGATCAGGTCGTGCAAGGACTTCAGACGCCGGGGGAGCATCCAACCCAACAGCTTGTAGCTGCTCAAGATTATGTGCTTCCTATCATGCTGGAGGATAAGCAACATAGGTTGGAGAGATTTGGTAGATTGCAGCCTCCGACCTTCAGTGCTGCAGAGGGCGAAGATGCCCGGGGCTTTTTGGATAAGTGTTAGAGGATTCTACATACTTCCGGTATTTTGGAGACCAGCGGGGTCGCTTCTACCACCTATCAGTTTTCAGGAGCTCCTTTCACATGGTGGGAGGAATTTGAGAGGCGTAGGCCAGTTGGTGCAACACCCCTTACCTGGCAGTAGTTCTCCTTTCTCTTCCTGGGGAAGTATATGCCGCAGTCCTGTAGAGAGGAGCTGTGTAAGCAGTTTGAGTGGTTGCGACAGAGGGATATGACTGTGTCACAGAATGAGTTTAGGTTTTTTGAGTTGGCCCATCATTCCATCTGGATGGTTCCAACAGATCGAGAGAGGATCAGGAGGTTTGTTTATGGTTTTACTTATCAGCTCCGTATTCTTATGACCAGGGAGAGGGTATCTGGTTCCACGTTCAAGGAGATTGTTGATATTGCTCGTGAGATTGAGTCGGTGGGCCAGTTTGAGCACAACATAGGCCGTTCATTCGGGCCTACTCAGTCAGCTCACCCAAGTTATCGTGGGGCATCTTCGGGTCATGGTTATCATGGATCTCAGCAGGGCCAGTCATCACTTAGCACCCTTCCAGCTCAGAGTTCATCCCATGCTCCATCAGCTCAGGGCTCTTCTATGCCGAGTGCAACTACTAGTCACTCCGGTGCGATGGGTTACCTTCAGTCCCCTTCTCCAGCAACTGAGAGTTGTTATGAGTGTGGTGTGATGGGCCACATGTGGAGGTAGTGTCCTCATCGTGTTGCTAGTTTGTCCCAGCAGAGGGGTCAGTCGTCGACTTCAGTGCCAGTTCCTTCACCACCACCCGCTCTGCCAGCTAGGGGTGGAGGTCAGTCAGCTAGGGGTCACCCCGGGATGGGGGGAGGTCAATCAGGGGGCGGTCAGGCCCGTTTCTATGCACTCCCAGGCAGACCCGATGCTATTGCTTTAGATGTTGTTATCACATGTATTGTTTCAGTCTTCCATAGAGATGCCTCTGTATTATTTGATCCCGGTTCCACATTTTATTATGTGTCATCATACTTTGCTCATTATTTGGGTACGCCCCGTGAGTTTCTTGCTTTACCTGTTCATGTATCTACCTCGGTGGGCGATATTGTTGTTGTAGACCATGTGTACCGGTCGTGTGTTGTGACTTTTGGGGGTAGATTGGTTATCTCCGTATCGTGCTATTCTGGACTGTCATACTCAGACAATCATATTGGCTATGCTGGGTATGCCACGGATCGAGTGGCGAGGTGTGACTGATTATGTTCCTAGTAGAGTGATCTCTTTCTTGAAGACCAAACTTATGGTTGGAAAGGGTTGTCTTTCATATCTAGCATTTGTGAGGGATGTCCGAGCTGAGACTCCCAGCATTGATTCTGTTCTAGTTGTAAGGGATTTTCCCGATGTGTTTCCTGTAGACCTGCCGGGTGTTGATACCCAATTTTTTCCTATGTATTTTTTACATACAAAATACTTTCAAAATAACATGTATATGTATATATAAGCAAGCCCAAGGGTTTTGGTATTTTTCTAATTTTGAAAGATTTTTAAATCAATTTATTGTCCATTTTTAGCAGTACAAAAATCAGTAAATATTCCCAAAACTATCAATTTTGGTGAATAATTTATTATATACCCATATTTATACCAAAATATAGTTAAGGTGATTTTTTCATATTTTTACAAATTTGTTTGGTATTTATATGACTAAATTGCATATAATTGCAATTATAACCTATTTTATATTTAATAGCATTTTTATAATTGTAAAATTGGTTTCAGTACTTTTAATTTACTTTTAAAATCATTTTTACTATTTTTAAAAAATAAAAGGGAAAATTGGCTATTTAACATTTAGCCTCATTTTATTTCAATTACAGCCTCTTTTACATTTCAATTTTAACCCCTAACTGACCCAATCCTAACCCCAACCAGATCGGCCCATTTTTTTAATTTGACCCAACCCATAACCCAATCCAAATGGCCCTACCCAATTCCCACCTACCCTTTTAAATCTAGGTCGTTGATCATACAGATCAACGACCATAATTTACTCTTCCATAATTAAACCCAAACGACCTACCATAATCCCTCATTTTTCATCTCTCAGGCGCCCTTGAATACTCTCCACTCTCAAGACTCTCTCGAAGGTTCTTCAAACTCTAATCGTCTCCGACCCTTTTCTACCGTACTTTCATCGGAATCCATGGCTTCTTAGGCCATGGATGGGCTGTATTCACCCTTCTCCACCATTACACCTTGGGAGTTCGAGGTTTTGATGTTCGACTTCGATTGTTCTCTTTCAGATCTTCTCAGATCTTTGGTTCCATAGCTTCTCCGGCCATGCTCCAACATATCTAAGCACGAGAAGCCCGATTCCTGACCTCTTCGACCCAGGATCTAACTTTTCCAAGCCTTTCTCATTTTTCTAGGGTTTCTCCGAAACCCTAAGCTGTTTGAGGTTTTTCTCTATTTATTTTATTGGATCTATGGTATGTTTGTGTTCTACTGGACCTCTAAATTATTTTCCCCAAATTTTCTTTTCAAAATCATTTATTTTCGATTTAGGGTTTCTGAAAGGTTTTCAAAAATAAACTTTCTGATTTTTGCCTGTTCTTTCCTTTATGTGTGTTTGTCTATACTATGCTCGTATATTTTCTTTTTACTATGCATGTGTTGTTCTTCTGATTCTTCTTTTTTCTACTATATATGTTACTCATGTGCTCACATGCTAATCCTTGTTATATTTTCCTTACTCTTCCACTATATGTGTTTGATATTGAGTTCTTTTATTTTGTTTGCTTTACTAGAATCTGTTTGTGTTCTTGCTAAGCATGTTTCATCTATTGTGGCTTAAGTTTACACCACTTGCTTAAGTTCCGAATTTTCTAAAACATGCTCTTTTATGCTCTTAAATCATCTTTCTTTCTTTGTTGTTTCAAACCTGCTATCATATTTGTTTTGTTACTCATGAGGCTATAAAACAGACCTTTGAAGTCTGTTTCAATGGCTTGCCTTCTCATCTCTATGTTTGATTCGATTTGAATTCCTAATATTTGGGGTTTTTTTGGCAAGTTTGATTTGGTGTTTGGACTACGGTTCTACATTGGAACCTGGACTCTCAGACTCACTATCAGTCTACAAACTGAACTTGTATCCCTTTGCTTATGATTCTAAACCTTTCAATATTAGACTCTTTTCTAAGTAACATGACGACCCCTTTTGTTTGATTTGTCTACTTTATATATGAGAAATTCTTCTTTCAAAAGGTTTCGCCAACTACTAATTGATTCTCAATTCCATTAATGGGGTTTTACTGATTGTTACTGATCTTCTCTAATCGAATCATCTTTACCTTTTCCCGACTTGGTTCATTTGAACAAAGCATGTGATTTTGATTTTACTGACTATTTGATTGATTCCCTTTCCTTACTTGTCACAAACCATGTACCACTTAACTTTGGCATAAATAACTTCTGTTTATTTACCCTTTTTGTGTTACTTTGGAAAAGATTTTAATCAAATTTATTTCCTTATTTGTCTCCTACCCGTTTGAAATCAGAATCCCTTAACTGAGGGGAGATTCTATGTGATTGATTGCAAACTATTCCCTTACCTTTTCTTACTTGTTTTATGCACTATAAAAGGGGCGCGACCCTTATGCACTTACATACCTTGAACCTTTAGTTCAACACTTTGAACTTACATTACTTACACACTTACAATACTTCTTTGAGTTCAATACTCGAACACCCATTACTCACTTGCAATTTCAATACTCTCACCACATTCTGCTCTTTTTTGAGATCTTTGGAACTATTTGCTTGCAACTTGGCTTTTCAAGACTATTATTTTACTTATTTATTTTCCCTGAAACTGGTATGTTCTAACTTAACTTTTCTACCTCACCACTATGTGTTTATTTACAGTTTTTGCAATCCTGTTTACTTTGTTGTTCATGTTCAGTGATTAATGTTAACTATGAATGTTCTTTCCTTACATCTGTTTCTATTGTGAATCCCTACCCTCTATTCCCTCCTATGTGTTTGAGTTAAGGTTCAAGCATGGTAGGGTACAAATTGTTGTTTATGTCTGAATCTGATCCTCAATGGATCCTAACTCCCCGAAGTTGACTAACAGGTTGGTCAGGGGTGTGCCAGCACTTCTGATTGTTGGGCATGACCACTAGCCTGCCATGGCCTTCCCTAACTCCCGCTCTATGCACTTGCACTTACTCTTAGACTCTAAGTTCTTCCCCCTCCTATGAGCCTTGCTTTAGGACCTTGAGTTCCCTCTGAACTTGGACATTTGAGGGATGGCCCTTCCATACTGCACCTTTAATCTAATTCTGCAATGTATTTGGAGTGTAAGCACTGCCCGGAGTCCCTTTGAGGCTCTTGGGAACTCTGACACATCCCAAATAAGATAAAGGCTTTGGGAATCTAATCCTTGGAAGTTGGTTTATTTCATATTTCAGACCTGGGGTCTGAATTAGGCTCTCCTTGGCTGGAATCTTTAATTTCTGATGTAATTTTATTTTTTCTTAATTCATCCGGGCTGTAATAATTTGTAATAACTTATGGGGTTTTAGTGAAAAGGGGAGGGTCACTCATGTATGCATACGGGTAGACATCATGCTTTAGGTATTTACTAATGTAATCACAACCTGCGTTCCGCTTATGCATTTCATGTAGAAATCCTGCCTATAGATTGTTTCATTACTGCATTAGAAATCCTGTCTATAAGTTGTTGCATTACTTCATGTAGAAATCCTGCATATAGGTTGTTTCATTACTGCATTAGAAATCCTGTCTATAAATTGTTTCATTACTGCATTAGAAATCATGCCTATACGTTTCTGCACTTATGCATATACAAATCATATCTATAAGTTTTTGCACTTCAGCATATACATATGTCACTAGGCAAACAATCTATAGGTTAAATAATTACAAGTTGCATCTTAGATACCATGCCTATAGGATTATTGCATCCTGATAAATGCTTTCAAACCAACAACGCTTAGAAATCATGCCTATAGGAATAACCATTTGAATCTAGTTCATGTATTTCATCTAAAAGTCTAAAATTAGTAGTAATGCCGTTTAAAATTTGCAGAACTTTTATTTCTAAAATCAGTAATCCTTCTTTAATCAGTACGCCTTTTGCATTGTTAGATATCATGCCTATAGGTGTCACCTAGGCAAACCATTAGGTAATTAAACTGCACCAGTCTTTGATAATTGCAACCAGCAGGCATGCGTAATTCGGATTGCTTATATGAAAATATGTGACAAATCAGCCTGCCTTAATGTTTAAATTTAATTCAGACTATAACCAGTATCTGAAGTCATACTAGACAATTTGCTTTTTAAGTGAGGAGGCCTGTTTTAGCCTTTAAACTGCTATGTCTTTCCCCTTTACTGCTTTATGTGTTTTTTTGTTTGTTGCATTAGAATTTTATCCTTTTAAAACTCTGAAAAGCCCCAATTTCCTTCCCTTTTAGGACTAGTAGTCCCAAATGCCTCCGTGATTGATAGGATTGTGACGGGTAATAGCATGCAATAAGAAACAATACTATACCGCACTTTAATAGCTTAACGGGGTGGGAAAGGGTAGATATGGACATGATGACCGGTGCACTAATACCACGTACAACCCCTCTTCTGAGGAGTGATTGACGGGTATTGCATTGATATGATCCATATTATTTATAGACCTAGGACCCCCTTCCCCTTTTACTTGTTTATGTTTATTTTCAGAATTGTTTAAACCATTTCCTCAAAAATTTCTGCTTTCTTTATTTTCTTCAAACTTTCAGCTTACTTGCAATAATACGAAAAATCCCATTCTATTTGAAACCTTCATTTGCTTACTTGTTATTTAAAGTCACAATTTTAGCATGGATGAAAACCACACTAGTGGATATTAAGGGGTGCCTAAAACCTTCCCCTCGAGATAATTTCTAGCCCTTACCCAAACTCTGGTTCTTCAACTCAAACTCTTCTTAGTGTCCTAATGCACTTAATCATTAGGTGGCGACTCTCCAAATTAAAACCCAATTCCCAAAAAGGGAACGAGTTGTCCTCCCAAATGTCATAAACTCGATTTCGCTTTAGAAAAGGGGGCACGACACCGGGCATGCCACCGGACAGGGATATTGATTTTGGTATTGACCTGGTGCCGGGCACTAAGCCCATTTCTATTCCACCGTATCATATGGAACCAACGGAGTTGAAAGAATTGAAGAATCAGCTTCAGGAACTCTTAGATTAGGGGTTCATTCAGCCTAGTGTATCACCTTGGGGTGCGCCGGTTCTGTTTGTGAAGAAGAAGGATGGCTCAATGAGAATATGCATTGATTATAGGCAATTGAACAAGGTAACAATTAAGAACAAGTATCCCTTGCCTCGCATTGCTGATTTATTTGACCAGCTTCAGAGAGAGAGAGAGAGAGTGTTCTCCAAGATTGATCTCTGTTCAGGTTATCAGCAGTTGAATATCAGAGACTCGGATATTCTTAAGACGACTTTCAGGACCCGATATGGTCATTATGAGTTCTTGGTGATGTCTTTTTGGCTGACCAATGCCCCAGCAACATTCATGCATTTGATGAACAGCGTGTTTCAGCCTTTTCTCGATTCATTCGTCATAGTCTTCATTGATGATATTCTAGTGTATTCACGTAGTCAAGAGGAGCACGTAGAGTATTTGAGAGTTCTGTTGCAGAGGTTGAGGGAGGAGAAACTTTATGCAAAATTCTCCAAGTGTGAGTTTTGGCTCATTTCAGTGGCTTTCTTGGGCACGTGGTGTCCAGCGAGGGTATTCAGGTTGATTCGAAGAAGATATAGGCTGTTCAGAGTTGCCCCAGACCGTCCTCAGCCACAGAGATTCACAAATTTCTTGGTTTGGTAGGCTATTATTGCCATTTTGTTAAGGGATTCTCATCTATCGCATCTGTAAGGCCCCGTGAAAATTTGTGCTCAAAACCTAGTAGCTCGTAGTGTCAAGTTCCGAATATGAGTTATAACTCTAGGATTGATACTCCCCACTTGCTTTTTCTAAATTATCACCAAGGGACTATATCCGATGAATTTCTTACAGAATCGTTTTATTTAAATGGACAAAATCTACTCGCTTGTGCATATACGTGCACCGTCGTAAAGTTTACCTATGTGGTGTCAAGTTCCATGAAAAGCATCCCAGCATTGCGATCCTTCTCGAGTCACTTTTTTACTGAGTTGTGTATATGGCTTATATGGTTTGAACAATCAATCTAATCTCTTGCGAATATCATCATGAAAGCTTCGCACTGCTTAGTAACATAAGAGCATACCTTAACACCTCACATGAGTGCATGTCAATCAAAATGGTCACTATGTGCATAAAGCCTCTCTGAAAATTGAGATCCTCACATCCACATCATAGGAAGATCTTGTGTCGCCATAACTTCTATGTCCACTTGGGACATCCCGCAGTAAGTAGCTCACTTTGTCCTAGTATTGTAGTTGCTCGTGGCATGGTCGTATATTGCAGTTGGGAGTTAATATAACAGAAGTATGTCCAGCTCATAACAAATGTTTACTTTCTCTTTACACATCCATAACATGTGTTCATTGTGTTCTTTAGTTAGTGAATTCATTGTGCTAGTTTCCCCACACTTGTCCGATAACCATGAGAGAGCATATCCTTCTATGAGTCATTGTAACACTTTCTGTCTTGTAAGGACCCTTACTAGGCTCTCCGCCAAGACCAAGCACACCTTTGGGGGTTATTATAGCACAACACCTGTTTCTCATTTCTTCTGTAATTCATTAGCATCTGGGTAGTCCTCAAGTAAAAATCCATGAAGGACTCATTATGAACATCTGCAAACCCTCCATGATTATTCTATACTATCTCATTGGGTTCTCATATCACTTCAAGTTCATCAAGGGTTGATAGCACGTCGCAATTGCTGATATTGAATGACCTCCTTTCGATAATAGATTATCTGCACATGCGCTAGTCTAATGATCTGCTTATTAGTCTAAGTCTAGCCTTTTGGTTTTGGGTTGGCCAGGGAGAAATACACCTAGTAACACATTCATATGTCAAAGCATTTCTCTCAGTCAAGTCTTATAGCATCTCCCAATATGGCTTGTAGTAGCTGTTTGTGTAAAAGTGTGTTGTAGCGCTTCATTATGAAGTTGAGTTGCTAAACATAATTGGATTATTTTGAATTCTAGAGCTATACATCACATGACTTCATACAAAGATCTTCTTTCAGAAATATATCTTCTCGTAATCGCTTTATACCACCACCATTCCTAGTGGTTACATGTTACAATGTAAAGGTTACTTCCATAAGGCTCTCCCACTTCTTTTCATTTGTCTTGCATCATGTGTCATTCACCCGTAATCTTCAATGCGATATTATCTCAACATCTCGACTAGTTATCCAACTATATGATTCGATTAAATTCGCCTCATTTTTTATTTTATGTACTCTACAAGCGCCCCGAGGGTGGGCAAATTTCTCCTTTCCTACAGACTTCTAATGTCTTCAACTTGGTTTAATCTCGTTGGTTCCAAATGGTGCTCATTAGTCTTGCTACCCTACTATCTATTTCATCTGATAACCCTCATTGTAACTTATGTTTCATGGCATCAAAGGGGAAGTCTTGCAATATTAAGGATGGGGACATGTTCCTTTTGTTAGGATAAAAAGATATTGCTCGCACCCCTCATGAGATGTTCTCCTAAACAATCATCTACCTGCTCCACTTGTCCATGTGACTAGATAACCTAGGTTACTTTTTCCCGATAAATGCATTAAGACGTCTCATTCGTCCTTCAAACTTATCCATGTGGGCACTTTGAGGCCATGATTTTATACCAACTCTTAATGGTTTTAAGTACTTTCTCGCCATTGTTATCGATCTTCTAGGGCTACGAAGGCGTGTCTCATGGGTTTCAAAAGTAATGATTTTCCTTTAAGCTCAGGCTGAAATTGCCCTGATTTCAAACCAAAGTGCGCCCCTTTTTCCAAAGTCTTAAATGGGTCGGATTGGATGGGTTACATGGCCTTCTTCTCACTCGATGTCTAGAATAATTGACTATATTATTTTCATGTGAGGGGAGTTTTGATACCCTTTGGTATTACACCTCCTTAGGTGGATAGGAATGTCATTTGCCTTTCTCTCCGGGGCATCATGTTAACTATTAGAACGCCTCTAACTAATACATGATTTCATCCCAACATTTAGATGTCCGAGCTATGTGGTTCTACTCGTGAAAGTGGGGAGATTCGGTGCCTTGAGATTTTTGCACATATCATGAGCATATTGATTTGGAGGACAAGTTGTCGTACCTTTAGTTCTCTTATATAAGGTCAATTGTCAGGGAGGGTTAAGCTGTGTGAGTTATGATAATCTCGTAAGTGTTTTAACTTCACTTTCATCCTGGTAGGCTTATGGCATAGATTCCTTGTGTCAACTAACATTAGGAGTGTAATTCCACTTCATGCATTTTGAATCCCATATCGCATTCAAGGTACCAAAGTATGAATTGATTTTCCCTTCACTCTAGGAAATGAGTGGGTCATGTACTTGAATATTCCTCCTTAATGATTCCTATTGCCCATGTACTACTTACCCCTATGCCTCATTTGTGTAATAATTGACGTCATCACAGTGATAAACCATGTCAGCATTGTTAGTCGTAACTTTCATGTCCCTTAGCATATAACCTCAGAAGGTACTCTACTCAGCGCATTAATGAATTCCTGGATAACTACAGCACAATCTTGAACTATGTGTTCCTCATTACATTAAATTTATTAGGTATTGAAGGTCCAAACATGTCAAATGGGGATCATCCCCTTGTGATCACATATGTTCGATAGGTAGTTTTATGGCCAGTTTATGATAGCACATCTTAAAGTATTCATCGAAGGTCATCAAGGTTTAGCATGGGTGTTCGAGTAGAGATTTAGAATTTAGGAGGGTGAACTGATTATTCTCAAAAACAAATTCCATGTAGATGTTATGTGAATTGATAATGAAGGGTACATGAGCGCATTTCCCATTAGGTCGCACTAGGAGTATGATGTTTCCCCATGTTTGTTCCTCATAAATTTGTATTTTCATATGTCTATGTTAAAGAAAGTAGTTGGAGAGCTGTCACGCCCCAAAACCAAGGGACGCGACCGGCGCTCGACCAGGTAGCCCTAGCCAATCGGACCTGGGTGCCTTTCCTATCCCACGTGTTACCCCATGTTCCCATTACTCATTAATCAAAGGAAATAGCCAATATTAATTCCAAACCTTTTTACCAAACATACTTAGCATACGTGGTTACTTAGCATGGTTTACAACTTACCTCGCCCAACGGACAACATAGACATTTACATAAGTTCACAACCCATATTTCCTGTCTACGAAGCCTCTAGGGATACAAAAGAGTGATACCATATTTGCCGGTAACAAGGCTTCGGCTATACCTTACACAAAAACCAAAACAAGACTCCGGAATAAAAACGGCTTGAACCACGCAGGGCCCCGAAAAGAAAGGGGCTCACCAATACAGCTGATGGAGAGTGATAAAGTGATACTGCCGGTGGACTGGAGTACCTGCTATAGAACCACCTACAATCATAACACGAATGTAGCACCCCTGGCAAAAGGGACGTCAGTACATTTGAATTGTACTGGTATGTATGAACAAACTTTACCCTAAGTAAACTCAAACCATACACAAGTAACGATCAATAATAGAATCAATAATCAAATACACATGAAAGGTACAATCAAGCCAAACAAGTTTACAATCTCTCCTTTTTCCCCTTCAACATTTTCACATCAATGATTTCACAATGTTTTTTTTCCATAATTTCATTTCATTAGTGATTTCGATCACTTTTCCACCCTTATTACCTCGTCCACCCTTATTAGCTCGGCCACCCTTATCACCGCAACCCACACCTTATTACTTCGTGTTGCGGCGCGCAACCCGATCCCATCGAACAAGTCACAATTCACAAACAACACAACAACAACAACAATAACAATTCACATAGAACAACAACAATAATTCTCAAAGAGTAACCACAACAATTCACAAGAATTTTTGTAGCCATCAATACCATTTCCATCATATTCAACAACTCATATGCAATTTAAGTCACCAAAATAATTACCCACAACAAGCCAAAAATGTTATGACCATAGTTGTTCCAATTGCATCATTTACGATTTCCTCCCATCATTTATTTCTCAACTTTTACCACATAGCACTTTCACAATCACATTTGGTTTATTGCCAATTACTTACAC
>MU696503.1:49386-95785 GCA_026770625.1 Nicotiana glauca | reverse complement strand
GACCTCACTCGAATTAGCAAGATAATTTTGACCTCGCTCTAATCACCAAGTTAAATTCGACCTCGCTCGAATTGACATACATTCGACCTTGCTCGAATTAACAGTCTAATTTCGACCTCGCTCGATTTAGTAAGTCTAATTTTGACCTCACTCAAATTAGCAAGATAATTTTGACCTCGCTCGAATCACCAAGTTAAATTCAACCTCGATCAAATTAATATACATTCGACCTCACTCGAATTGACATACATTCAACCGTGCTCGAATTAATAGTCTAATTTTGACCTTGCTCAAATCAACATGTCAAAATTTGACCTCATTCGAATTAACTACTGAAAGACAGGGACTCAGTGTGAAACGACCCAAAAAATTCTCAAAGGAAAAAGAAGGAAAGGCTAAAAACATACGCTCAAGGACAATCAATTGTTCCTTTCAAAAAGAAAATAATGCCTTGCAAAGGGCCAAAAAGGCCTCCCAACCCAACTAACTAAGTACAGAAAAAACTAAATACAGAAGGAAAAATTGAGTACAAAAGCCTCGCTCGACATTATCCTCATCCAAGTCGTTATCTCTCCCCCCGCTTGGTTCAGCGCTTTATCTCCACCGTCATCCTCTCCATCAGAGTGTTCATCGTCGAAGATAGGCTCGTCCTCGGCCTCATCAACTCCACCGGCCTCCAGCATCGCGGGGTCATAACTGCAGGCAAGTCGGGCCTCACACGCTTTAACATGAGCTTTCTCAAAAGTGACTTCTGAAATATTCCCCGCTACCAACAAGCCCTTATATATGTCTCACTGAGCCTCAACATGGACCCAAATCTATAAAAAGGGAGAGGAACGTCAAATGAGGCGGCGCAGGAGGAGTCGAAGCCAATAATTTTGCCCACTCCGCCTTGAGAGAAGTAATTTGATCATCCAAGATCGAGACGTGTCTCTCAATCTCGTCAATCCGTTCATCGAGTCGTGCCTCTTTCAGAGCGGTTGTTTCCATCTTATTTGCATGTTCAGACCTAAGAACGCGGATAGAATCTTCCAATGTCGCAGCCCTCGCCAAGGCTACTGCTCGTTCCCCCTCAGCCCTGTCTAGTTCGGTCGTCTTCCCTTCTAATTCGGTTGTCTTCTCCGCCAATTCAGCTCTTAGACCAGCAAATCTAAATCACTCTACTCAAGCTCCGCCCGCAGGGCCACTACCTTCTCTTGAATATCAACACACTCAGCTACAACACCCTTGCCCACCTCGAGCTCTTCTTCTTTAGCCCTAAGCAGCCCCTCGAGTTTGGTGTATCTACCTATAGACCACACCAGGTCCTCATCGTTTTGCTCCAACTCCTCCCTAAGGGATGTTGCACCCCCTTTTTCTCGCGAAATCGGGTTCATGACACTTTTGGTTGATATAACTCATTCCTTTTGGGAAAGGAGTTAGAATTTTTGAAGAGTCGCCACCTAACGATTTAAGGTGTGTTATGGCACCTAAAGGGTTCATTTATAACTATATTTGGTAACCAGAGACAGGGTAAGGGCTTGAAATTATCCTAAGGGGAAGGTGTTAGACACCCCTCAGGATCCACTAGTGTAGTTCCCGGCCAAACAATTTTTGTGGATTTGTACAATTAGCAAATAAGCAAGTATGGCTTAAATAGTAGGGGGATTTAAGTTTAAATACACAGATGTTTGAAAACAGTTAATGAAAAACTAGATTTTGGAAAAAAAAGAAGTACAATCTAAGTATATTTTTGAATGTAAAGGGGTTTCCAAGGTTGGTTAGCCTATAAGATCACGTCAGTACAATGCCCGGTAATCGCTCCTTAGAAAGGGGCTACACATGGCATTAGCGCACAGGTCATCATATGTATGCCAGGGATCAGAGAAACATAGTCACATTGAGGTACACTATAAAGGGATAACATTTCATAAACAAGATGAGTCTAGGGCGGGGGGGGGGGGGGGGGGGGGGGGGGGGGGGACACATTTAGAAGCATGCAATAAAGTGGTGGAGTAAACATATTAGTTGCAAGTTGAATAACAAAACCATAAGTGAAAACATACTAGAAACCGGATGAACTGAAGCAGTAAAAGAAGCATATTGTTTTTGAAACTTGAATTGAAATTAAAACATACCATTAAAGAAGATAGTAAACACAAAGTTAGGAACAAGAGAGTAGAGTAATCAGCCTTGGCTTGCAGCCGGCTGACTTAGAACAACAACAAGTAACCGGAGAAAAGAGAGCAAAAGAGTGTTTTTTTTATGTGTGAGAGAGAGAGAGAGAGCTTTTGAACTAATGTGTTTGTGTGTTGTGTTAGTGAAAAGCAGGGTACTTGTAGTTTGAAAGCAGGTAGCAAATAAGGCAGGAAACATAGTTCAGCAGTAATTAAAGCAATATGTATCAATTAGAACCAAATCAGCATAGGTACTTCCCTTAATTAAAGAATAAAAAATCAAACCATAATAAGCAGTGACAAATAAGGAATGAGATCATGCAAGACTGAATATGACATATAAGGAAATAAGCATAGTACAGAGCATGTGATAAAGGCTAGGTTCGACAAATTCTAATTAAGGAAAATGTCTAGGAATCAATTTGATAGCATAATCAACCACAAAATAAGGCAAGAAAATATTTAGAGGTTGAAATCAGTAGAGAATATTACAAGAAATCAGTGAAGGATCAGTCACAGAGGTTCAAAGATTCAAAAATAGCAAATAGTGCTGATTTAGCACAACTTTACAAGAACAAGCACTTAGTAAGCAAAATCAGAACTCTAAGAAGTTGATTAGGGCAAAAATCATATAAAAATTAGGGATTTATGTAGAGCAAGCATGAGTTAATAGAATAAACATGACATAGGCAGAAGAAGTAAAAGTCATAGGCACTAATGAACAAGATAGGGTAAAACCACAGAGAATCATAAGGCTCGTGAGAAACAAACACATATACAGATTAAGAGAACATGTTATCACAAAACAGACTCAGAATACAGGACTAAATCCAAGAAACTTAGGGTTTTCAACATAATAACTCAGATAAAAAGAGAAACTTCAAACAAACGGTTAAACATAGTGAAAACCATAGTTTAATACTAAATTCAGAAGGAAAAGCAATTTTGAAAAAGGGTTAAGAAACCCTAGTTTGAAGACGAAGAGTCATTTTAGAAGAAATCGGAGAAATCCTTAAGAAAACGGTAAAGATAACTCGAATAGAATCCGATCTTGTTACAGATCTTAGAAATCAAGAGTCAAAATCAAGGTTTTAGAGAGAGAACCCAAAGAGAGAGAATCGGCTCAAAAATCACAAGTTCTAGCCAGAGATGGCAGGATCTTACTCGGACAGGCCAAGATTGACCTGAGAATGACATGAAAAATCATGGGGTGAGTTGAACCATCTTTGGTTCCTTGAGGACCTTAGGGTAGCAACAACCCAGTATGGGGGGGGAGCCCCGGAGGCTAGGGGTGGTGGTGGAACCGCCATTGTTACCGGTGAGCCAACGACCGATGAGAGGAACCATGGTTTAGCAGAGGGAGCTTAAGAGAATTTGAGAGAGAATGGGGGGTTGTGTCGGCGGAGAGTGATGAGAGAATGAGAGAATGGGAAGAGAGTAGTCTATTAGGTTAAATTAGGAAAGGGGGGATCTGGACCATTAATTAGAATAGATCAATGGTCCAGATTAGTCCATGGATTGGGCCGGGTAGGATTAATGGATTTGGCCTGGGGTTTGGGCTGTTTTAGTTGGGTGGGGATCTGATTTAATTAGGCTAGAATTGAAATAAAATTGGCTATTTATTAAATACCCAATTAAATTAAATAAAACAATTTACAAAAATACCTGATAGCTGTACAAAATGAATTTATGCATAGAAAATAATTTAAAATGATTATTTAATATTTTAAAATACAAATGATTAATTTCTGGTAAAAAAAGTATAAAATCATATGCTTGGGCTATAATTGCAAATTTATTGTAATTGTAGCCAAATGATTCCAATTCGGCCAATTATGAAATTATTCGGTTTAAATAGGACCATGAATAATAAATAAAATCAAGAAATGCTTTTGAAATTATTTGTAATGTCATTTTGTAATTATTTATTAGAAATAAAATGCTGGGTAAATTAATAAAATATAGGAAAATTATGGAAAAATACCAATTGCTATTGATGCATGATTTTGAAGGTGTATATGCAATTTCAAAAAATATTTTGAGAAAAATTGGGTATCAACAACTTCACCTCTTTACTCGAGAAGGATGAAAGAGTTGTCGGGTAAAGATAGGATGGCCAATTTTGACCGAGCGAAATGGTTCGACAGATTAGGCCGCACCCTGGCTTTTGAGCTGCCTACATATCCCTGGTTTTACAGGAATCATGCCGTATGTATTTTAGGATTCATCGTCAAAGTATATCGATAAAGTTTTACAAGAACGGACGCAACGAATAGGGCCGGATGAGTGAACGGTTTAGGGGAATTGGTGAGGTTTGATATGGCTGGGAAAACTGGAGCGGGATCGCTCCTACTGGGATAATCATTGCTCTCCAGGTTACCTACAAATAAATGATACAAGCATATATTGCGTAATTTAAACATGATGCACATTCCTGTTGGACCATGAATGTTGTCTTTGGACGGTTAGGAATGGCGTCCCCAGATCATGATGTCCTGGGCCATGGATTGTTTGATGCAGGATTCGCAGGCCATGAAATGATGTTCGCCGGCTATGAGGATGGTGCCTTCGAACCATGACGCCTTTGAATAATGATATGCAAAAGATTGAAAGAGATCCTCAAGCCATGACATGGTGTTCTCAGGCCATGAAGATGGTGCCTCCGAACGATGACGCCTTTGGACGAGTTGGAGATATTTCTGCCAATAAAGGATGCAATAGTATGATACGGACAAGACAAAGTTTAGTCTTGTGAATTGAAGGGTAGAGCTTGGCCTGTAAGAAAAGCGATATAAATAGTGCTTGAGATAGCGCTTACTTCCAAAAAAATTAGAGGCAGAGCTTAGCCTCGAAAGAAAGGAAAGTAGCTATATAAAAAGATGCAAATGCAGTAGCCTAATGCAAATTGGAAGGAAAAATAGTAGCCTTATGCAATACAAATGCAGACGGAGACATCATTTAGTCTCGGAAGGCAGGATAGTAGCCTTATGCAAAGTGGAAGGCTGGAGACAACATTTAGTCTCGGAAGGCAGAATAATAGCCTTATGCAATGCAAATACAGATGGAGATAGCGTTCAGTCTCGGAAGGCAGAATGGTAGCCTTATGCAAATTGGAAGGCAAAATGATAGCCTTATACAATGAAAATAAAGATGGAGACAACGTTTAGTCTCGGAAGGTAGAATGGTAGCCTTATGCAATGCAAATGCAGATGGAGACAATGTTTAGTCTCGGAAGGCAGAATGGTAGCCTTATGCAAGTTGGAAGGAAAAATGGTAGCCTTACGCAATGTAAATGTAGATGGAGACAGCGTTTAGCCTCGGAAGGCAGAATAGTAGCCTTATGCAAGAAATAAAATAACACATGACAGCAGAGTTTTCTTAGCTGATAGCAGACTGCAGCATTGTGATTACTGGGAGCATTGTGACTGCGGAGCATTATTGGTGTGTGCTGATAGAAAATGTTGGCAAGTGCAACGGTTCTAAGAACAATGTTTGTCCCCTGGGTGTACAGTATGTTTAAGGATTTTGCAATCCTAGTGTATGTATCCGAAGAAAAATCATGAGTTTTGTAAGGGGGAGGTTAGTTCGTATCCCCGCTGGCTTTTCTTGACTCGTTTGACTTTGATCTGGTGATACCGTCTGTATATTTGGGGTAGCGTTGCTAAAAAAAGTAATTTAAATAATAAACATGCATGATTTTATAAAAGTATGACATAAATGTATATTTAAAAATAGTTTTTAGATGAACCAACGATTGTGACGAAGTTCAAGACATTTCAACCTTTCCTGCTACAAAATTTTGAGGGTCCTCCTTAAAATTCTGCCCCAGTTTGATGGGTTGATGTTTTTGACTATTGCTCATGTAATGATCAGCTGAAATCACTTCGAAATTTTGAGGGTCCTCCTCAAAATTCTGCCCCAGTTTCCAATTGCGGGGGGAAATGAAATTTTTATTGAATTGTGACCGAACCCATAGGGCTGCCTACGTATCCCCTCTTAAATGGGAATCAGTTAAGGTGTAGTTCAATTTACATCATATAAGGAAAGAATAAAGATTACAGATAGTAACGCTTGACTGCATCCGAATTGATCGGTTTTGGCCAGACTTCTCCGTCCATTTCTGCAAGTATGAGGGCTCCTCTTATTAAAACCCGGTGAACCATGTACAGACCCTTCTAGTTGGGAGAGAACTTACCTTTGGCTTCATCTTGATGCGGAAAATTTTTCTTCAACACTAGCTGCCCCGGTGTGAACTGCCTTGTCTTGACTTTTTTGTTGAAGGCTCTGGACTTTCTACTCTGATAGACTTGACCATGACAGACTGCATTCATTCTCTTTCCATATATAAGGGATAGTTTCTCATAATGACTTTTGACCCGCTCTGCATCGTCGAGCTCAGCTTTTTGTATGATCCTTTGGGAAGGAATTTCTACCTCAGTGGGAATGACAACTTCTGTACCGTAAACCAGCATCTAGGGGGTTGCCCTAGTTGATGTGTGGACTGTGGTGTGATACCCTAATAGAGCAAATGATAACTTCTCGTGACACTGTCTATGCTTCTCTATCATTTTCCTCAATATCTTCTTGATATTCTTATTGGCGACTTCTACAGCTCCGTTCATCTAAGATCTGTAGGCTGTGGAATTCTTGTGTTTGATCTTAAAGTTTCGCACATAGCTTTCATCAAGTCGTTGTTGAGGTTGGAGCCATAATCAGTGATGATTGACTCTAGAATTCTGAATCGACAAACAATGCGGTCGCGGTCAAAATCCGCCACGACTTTCTTAGTCACTGCTTTGTAAGATGCTTCTTTGACCCATATGGTGAAACAGTTGATGGCTACTAGGATGAACTTACGTCCGTTGGAAGCGGCAGGCTCGATTGGTCCAATAACGTCCATTCCCCAGGCGGCGAATGACCACAGTGAGCTTGTTGTATTAAGCTCATTTAGAGGTACCTTTATCATGTCTGCATGTATTTGACATCGGTGGCATTTTCGGACATATTGGACGCAGTCCGTTTCCATAGTCATCCAAAAGTAACCCGCCCTGAGTATCTTCTTTGCTAAGACAAAATCGCTCATATGCGGACCGTAGGTCCCAACATGAATTTTCTCTAGTAGCTTGGATGCTTCCTTTGCGTCGACACACCTTAATAATCCTAAATTGGGAGTCCTCCTATATAGGATTCCTCCACCGTGAAAGAAGTTGTTGGACAATCTCCGAAGTGTGTGTTTCTGAGTAGGATTTGCAAGCTCTGGGTACTCTCTTTTTGCCAAGTATTCCTTGATATCATGAAACCAAGGCTTTTTGTCTGCCTCATCTTTAACATGGGCACTGTAAGCTGGCTGATTATGGATTTTCAACGGAATGGGATCAATGAAATTCATGTTTGGACGCTGTATCATAGATGATAGGGTAGCCAATGCATCGGCGAACTCGTTATGGATTCTGGGAACATGTTGGAATTCCGTATTTGTGAACCTCTTTCTCAATTCCTGTACGTGGTATAGATACAACAGTATCTTTGAATTCTTGGTTGCCCATTCTCTTCGTACCTAATGTATATGTAAGACTGAATCTCCAATCACTAACAGCTCTTGAACGTTCATGTCAATGGCCATTTTGAGTCCTAAGATGCAGGCTTCATACTCGGCCATATTATTGGTGCAGGGGAAGAGTTTGGCAGACACCGGATAATGCTGACCGATTTCTGATACTAGTACTGCTCCAATGCCAAATTCTTTGAAGTTTGCTGCTCCATCGAATAACATTCTCCAACCATCATAGGATTCCACAATGTATTCTCCTATGAATGATACCTCTTCTTCAGGAAAAATACATTTTCAAGGGCTCATATTCTCCATCCACGGGTTTTTTAGAAAGGTGGTCTGCCAGTGCCTGTCCCTTGACCGCTTTCTGAGTTACGTAAACAATGTCAAACTCACTCAACAAGATTTGCCACTTGGTTAGCTTGCCGGTGGGCATGGGCTTCTGAAAGATGTACTTTAAGGGATCCATTATTGATATGAGATATATAGTATAAGGGCAGAAGTAATATCTCAGCTTCTGAGCTACCCAAGTCAAAGCACAACAAGTTCGTTCCAGTAGAGAATACCGGGCCTCGTACGGGGTGAACTTCTTGCTGAGATAATAAATGTCTTGCTCCTTCCTTCCTATTTCACCGTGCTGCCCCAGAACGCAGCCAAAAGCTCCATCTAACACTGCAAGTTAGAGTAATAATGGTCTACCTGGCTCAGGCGGGACTATGATCGGTGGTATTGACAGGTACTCCTTGATTTTGTCGAAAACCTTTTGGCATTCATTGCTCCATTCGGTGGCGGCATCCTTCTTTAACATTTTGAAGATCGGCTCACAGATAACTGTAGACTGAACTATGAATCGGCTGATGTAGTTAAGCCTTCCCAAGAAACTCATCACATCTTTCTTGTTCCTTGGCGGTGGTAGTTCTTGAATGGATTTGACCTTCGATGGATCCAATTTTATTCCTCAGAGGCTCAAAATAAACCCAAGCAATTTCCTAGCAGGAAGCCTAAATTCACACTTCGTGGGATTTAATTTCAAGTTGTATTTCCGCAGTCTATTGAAGAACTTCCTCAGATCATCTATATGGTGAATGGCCTTTTTGGACTTGATAATAACATCATCCACATATACCTCGATCTCTTTGTGTATCATATCATGGAAGATAGTAGTCATGGCCCTTATGTAGGTGGCCCCTGCATTCTTTAGGCCGAGTGGCATCATCTTGTAATGGTACACTCCCCACGATGTAATGAAAGCCGTTTTCTCAACATCTTCCTCATCCATCCAGATCTGATTATAAATAGCGAAGCAATCTACAAATGACTGTAGCTCATGCTTGGCCCAATTGTCAATCAGGATGTGTATATTTGGCAAAGGGAAGTCATCTTTCAAACTGGCCCGGTTGAGATCCCGGTAGTTGGCACAGACTCTGACTTTCCCATCCTTCTTTGGCACTAGCACAATATTGGCTAACCACATTAGGTATTCTACTATCTTGAGAACCTTAGCATTGATCTGCTTGGTGACTTCTTCCTTGATTTTCAAGCTCATATCGGGCTTGAACTTTCTTAGCTTTTGCTTTATCGGTGGACACATTGGATTGGTTGGCAGTTTGTGAGCCACAATAGACGTACTCAGACCAGTCATGTCATCATACGACCAGGCGAATCTGTCCTCATATTCCTTTATAAATTATGTGTATTCTTACTTCTCTGATGACGATAGGTGAATGTTGATTTGCATTTCCTTGACATCTTCTGAATCTCCTAGGTTGACAATTTCGGTCTTGTCCAGGTTGAACTTTGGTTTGTTCTCAAAATTCTCAACTTCTTTGACAATCTTGTCAGGTATGTCATCTTCCTCTGGATCCATGTCCGTTTGTTGCATTGTCTCATTGCATGTCACAGTTATTGGTTCATCAAGGCAAGTAATAGTAATGATGTATAGGTAAAGTAATGAAATAAAATGATAGCAATAAATATTAATTCATAATAAAAATCAAAAATGCTTTTGATAAATTGAATAATTGTTTTGAACATCGAAGATCTTATTGCGGGAATTGAAAAATGCAAAAAAAAAATCATTTAGTAAATAAAACAGTGAATAATTCTTGTTTAAGCCTTGCTACCTCGAGGCTCGTCGGACTTTGGTTGTCCTGATGGTCCAATTTTTGAGATGTGCACCTTTGCTCACAGCCTGTATGGAAGGGCGTTCCTCCCCCTCCTCATCGAGAATAACGCAACAGTCCATATCACTGTCCTTTAGAAACAAGTTCTTCTCTGCTGCAAGCGCTTCTTCTTCATCTGACCTATAAATAATGTCATCCTGTTGGAAGGTCTGCTCCAGATGCGATATTGGCTACTCTAGTGGGTATTAAGGACCGCGCTATGCGGCGACCATCTATTGAATTCTTCCCAGGTGTATTTATATCCCAAACCGAAGGTGGTACCATGTTTCTTGAGTTTTTTTATGGGTTTAGAGATTCCTTGAAGGTTCTTGCTGAACCCTTTGTCAGGCTCGTACCCACTCCAACTCAATATACTCTCGATTTTGCAATCCCACCATTTGTCTTTGTCGATAACATTGACCTGTTCAATGTGGTGGTATGTTTCTCCACGCAGCTTCCTTCTTCCCTCGATCGTCGGAATAGTCTAACGACTATATATATGGTTGCTACCGTCGTCGTGAATGATCATTTCCTGGTGATTCCATTCGAACTTTACTGCCTGATACAGCGTTGACGCTACAGCCCCAGTAACATGGATCCATGGCCATCCTAGTAGCAAGTTGTAAGACGCTAGTACATTTATTACCTGGAAATCAACCTCAAACCAGGTTCCATCTGCAGGCATAGACTAATCTCACCAATGATGGACCTCTGAGAACCATCGAAAGCTTTCACATTGATTGCTCCATCCTTTTTCTCATGGAGGCCTTTACCCAACTTCTTGAGTGTTATTAGCGGACAAATATTAAGACTGGATCCTCCATCAATCAAGATTCTGGTGATGAAATAATCTTCACATTGCAAGGTGATGTGCAGTGCTTTGTTGTGCCCCAGCCCTTTAAGTGGTAGCTCGTCCTCCTGAAAGGTGATCTTATGGCTTTCCAACACTTTTCCTACCATATTAGCTATTTCCCCTAGTGATATGCTTCATTCAGCACCTTCAACAAAGCATTCCTGTGCGTATCATAATTTTGCAGCAAAGAGAGAATGGATATTTGTGTTGGTGTCTTGTTCAACTGGTCGATGACCGAATACTCCTTGGCCTGTACTTTCCTCCAAAGGTCGTCCGGACCTGTCTCAATGAGGGGTGGCTGATTGGAGCTTGCTTGCTTGACTTAGCTACATGTTCAAGGGTATAGACTCTACCAGTTCTTGTCATACCCTGTGCTACGACAGTTTCTTCAGTCCTGGCCTTGCCCTTCTTTCTCGCCTCGGCTGTATATTCCCAGGGTATATTATTTTTATAGAAGGGTGGCATGGTTAATATCGCCACTAGGATCGGCGCGGCCATCCTTACTTCGAATAGAACATGTGTCTTGGGACTGCAACCTCAAATGGTGCGGGTGTATTTGCCGGAGACACGAATTCAACCTCAATTGGTATTGGTGTCTTTACGGGTGGCACTGCTTCAAACTCAAGAGTTATTGACATATTCACCTCAGTATCCTCAGACGGCTGGATCTGGACTACGATTGGATTGAGAGTAATTCTTGGTTTCTTCGGATCATCACCTTCTGCGATCAACCCGATTGATCCCCTGGGATCCTAGTCATCTTCTACTTCAATCATTGGATGTCTCCACCCTTATAGTCTGGTAGAGGATTGTTGTGGATGTTAGGAGTGGGTTCCTTTGCCACAATGATCTTGTTATCAATCAAAGACTGTATCTTGCCTTTCAAAGAGCGGCATTCATCAATGGTGTGGCCTTTCATGCCGAAGTGGTATGCACAGGACTTGTTTGGGTTAACCCATTGAGAAGTATTCTAAGGGTTGCAGCAGGGATGAAGGTAACATTACCAGAAGCTTTGAGATTCCCATACAACTGGTTAATGGGTTCAGCGATGGCGGTATATTATTTTGGAGGTTTGCGATCAAAATTAGGTTGAGGTCAAGGAAAGTTTTGGAATGCCGGGGTTGATTGATAATGGGATGGTTGAGAATTGTAAGTGTGGCTGACATGAGCGGGTTGGGAGTATCTGTGTGAAGTAGGTTGATATGTAGGGGGTGGAGATGATTGATAAGTCGGTGGCAGAGCTTGGTACGAGGGTGAGGGTGCTTGGTAATTTGGGTTTGGCTGGTATGTAAGTGGAGGTGTTGGGTAAGTTTGGTACTTGAGGGGAGACTTGGTCCTTTGTGCAACCATCACGACCCCCACATCCCTTTTCTTGGACACACCACCGAACTATAAAGCCTTATTCGTAGCTTGCAAGGCTTTAAAATTTGTGACCATACCACTTTTAATACCCTCTTCAATTCTTTCGCCTATTTTGATAATGTCGGAGAACTTGTGGTTCTTAATCATCATTAGTCATTCATAGTACTGCGGGTCCTGAGCCCGGACAAAGAACTTGTTCATTTGCTCCTCTTCTAAGGTGGGTCCGACCTTAGCAGCTTCGGACCTCCAACGAATAGCATACTCGCGAAATGTCTTCATATGATTCTTCTTCAAATTATGGATATAGAACACGTTTGGTGCATTCTCTGTGTTAAATCTGTATCTTTCCTTAATGTCAGATGCCATGCTCACCCAGCTTGACCATTTCTTGGGATCTTGGCTGATGTACCAAGACAATGCATCTTCTTTCAAACTCCTCATGAACAGCTTCATGCAGATCGTTTCATCCTTCCCTACCCCAACCAGCTTCTCGCAATCGGTCCTCAGATGGACCCTTGGATCACCCGTACCATCAAAAAATTTTAACTTAGGAGGTTTGTACCCCTCAGGCAGTTCGACATCAGGCTGTATGCAAAGGTCCTCATAGTTCAGCCCCTCGATTCTTTTGCTTCCTTCGATGCCCTGAATCCGTCTGGTCAGTTTCTTAAGTTCCTCGGCCAAGTTCCTGATAAGCAAATACTTTTCATCATACTCAGGTATGTATGAGATGGGTTGGTTAGAGTGTGGCATGGTCTCCACGTAGATAGGATTGTTATGGTGCCCTAGTTTATGGGTGTGGAAATGATCGTTTGTGGAGTTCTGAGGTTCTGGTATGAGTAGTGGAATGTTGTTTGGGGTATGGCAGGTGTTACATTTGTTCTTTGGTGGAGTAGCGTGATGGTGAGGTGCGAGATGATTCTGCTATTTTGGGATATTTTGAGGAGATGTGGGCTTTTGAGCGTTGGGGAAGTTGATGTCTGGGGTGTTGATGAAAAATGACAGGTTTGCCAGATTTCGAACCTGATCGAGCTCTTCCTGGAATTTCAATAGTTTCTGTTCAAGATGTGATATATTCTCATTAGGAACCCGAATACCCTAGCCATCAGTGGCCTCTACTCATTCAGCTGTGTTCTCCTTCCTGATGTTGTTTAAATCTTCCATTTTATTCTTGCCTTTAGAGGGACTGATAAGAGGAGTGGGTGGAGGAACCCTGGATCTTGTGAAATAAGATGATGATGCTAGAGTATACGAACAAACCTTTGCGGAGGGGAATAAAAGACAGAAAACAAAAAATAAAAATAAAATTTAATCAAGTCAGTGAGGATTTATAAAAGGTATTGTAATATTTAAACACATAGTGCAGGAATGTAAAACGTGTCCTAATTTGGGAACCTCTTTGTGCCCGAGGTAGGCCTAGCGACAAATTGATTTGGAGAACTTAGAATGCTAAATACCTCATTTTATTGATAAAAAATAGGCGAATCCTAAAACGACACTAAATAAGCAAGAAATAAAGGTCACTAATGGCCATTGGCCTTATTACATTCATAAAGCAAAAAAGTAAATTCCTATCTATTTGGTCCCAGAAGAACCTTCCCCAGATTCGACATCCTTTCCTCCTTTGAATAGCTTCCCCAATTCGCGAAGTCCCAGCAACAGGTATGCTCTGGCTAGATGTCCACCTTCGGTCCTTTCAGCCTTTTGACAGTCTTCAACACTTTTGAGAAATTTTCCCTCTAGTTCTACTATGCCTCGCTTTAAGTATCCTAGCCTTTTGTTGGCACTGATAGCCATGTTTTTCCATTCCTCAATCAGCTTCTTGTTGGACTCTTGTATCTCGCGGTGTTCGCTCTCGCATTCATGGATCCTTTTGCGCAGCTGGTTGTATTTGACTTGCACCTCGGCCTTTTCATCTATAATTCTGTGGCCTTGAATGAACCCTAGCTGGACCAGCCCAGCCCAATTGTCTTCCAACCAACAAGAATAGAAAGGGGTACAACCGGCATGATATCTATCTAGCTCAATGGTGTCTTTCTCCATTACGATCTTACAGTGCCACATGTGCTGGGCTTGGCACTTGTGGGGACTATCATCATTCTGGAAGTAAGCACGAAAATGGCTTATCTTGTCGACCTTGTGTATGACTTGCTTCCTATCCGCTTGCCTCATAGCTCGAAGAGAGACGTAAGGGTATGTTCCTCTTATACCAATCAGTATCAGGAAAGGTGCATCTCTGGATCGGGTGATGAACTCATTTGTTGGAAACTACTAGAACATCCATTGAACCTATTCCTCAGTCAGGTTATCAAAGAGCTTAACTCATTCTTTGGCATTCTCAGGCTGAGCGAACATGTCGGGGATTTCATTAATTCTCTTTGGAAGGTGGAAAGCTATGTGGTCATCCCAGGCCCTTCGCTGAATTTCTTGTCGGTATTCGCCCTTTTGGAGATGTTCCATGAGCCAAAGCTGAAGTAGTAGATTGTAGCCTTCGAAGTGTTTCGCTCCTTGTTGACACTTTTCTAAGGCTCGCTATATGTCTGCAATGATCATGGGTACAATGATGAATGTCTGCCGACCAATCCACTCTATTAGGGCCTTGGTTACCATATCCAGCCTAGTATGGATTCTCCCTTTCTTCATTGGGAACACGATCAGACCCAGGAACCAAAACATGAAGACGAATACTCTACGATGGATATGTTCCAAGGATGTGATGGCAAACTCATCATGTTAGGTATGGTATGATTTGCTGTGACCATACCTTTCATACATGTAGTCAAAAGGGATGTATGATTCCTTTAGGCATACAAATTCTGCATTCTTCTTCAAACCCATCATTTTTAGGAAACCCTTACCTGTGCGGTTCTCAGGCATTAGCAAACCCGGGTCCTATACTAGACCGGCTAGTCCTCCTATCTCCTCTAGCAAAGGTGTCATTTCTATGTCCCCAAAGCGGAACATAGCCCTTTCACAATCCCAAAATAAGGTAGCAGCTTCTATTATCAAGTTGTTAGGCTGGATCTCCAGGAGGGATGGTAGATTACCCAGATATTTTCTGACGAGGATTTTGTCACTAGAATGCAAATCTTCCTACCAACTCAGCAATCTTAGGTGGATATTAGTGACCATGCCAAATTTGGGGACTTCGTGCCTCATATTTCTGCAAGGAAAACAAGGTTAGGCCCTTACCCCCACCAGACTCGACTATTTAACATCAACAATTAGCATGAAGCATTTAGTTCTCCAAATAAATGCACAGAACGTGATGATGTCCATTTGGGTTTAAGGAAATCCAATGGACTTTTTGGACAAAACTATCTTAAAGGATCATTATGTGGACAACATAATTAACCCAGCTAGGTTTTACCATGATGCATGCAACAACAATAACATAGTAAGGTTTCTATGGGGTTTTAGAATGGTACCCTTAAGCGGACAACTCGAGCGGGAAGGCACGGAACCGTCGACTGCACTGCTGATCGACTAGTTTTACCGCAAATAAGCCTTTCCAAACTTAGGGGGTAATGATATAGGAATGGCGCAACCACTCATCAAGCGTTGCAATAGTATTTTGTTTGGTACGAGTGGAGTATGATATGGAGCATGATTATGCAATAATTAAAAATATGTTGTCATGTATTTGCACGTTAAGAAAGCGATAAATACAATAGTTTTATTTTAAAGCGGCAGTAAAGGAAGGAAACAAGAAAGATATGTTAGTTGCTCTTGAATAAGAAATAAAACGTTTAAAGGAATTAAACAAATAATTGCACAAATTCACAAAAATGGACTGAAATGGTAAAAGCCTAAAGTCCCCAGTAGAATCGTCACGCTGTCGCGCCCCCTTTTTCTCGCGAAATAGGACTCATGACATTTTTGGTTGAGACAATTCGTTCCTTTTGGGAAAGGGGTTAGCATTTTTGAAGAGTTTCCACCTAACGATTTAAGGTGCGTTAGGGCACCTATAGTGTTCATTTATAACTACGTTTGGTAACCAGAGACAGGGTAAGGGCTTAAAATTATCCTAAGGGGAAGGTGTTAGGCAACCCTCAGGATCTACTGGTGTGGTTCTTGGCCAAACAATTTTTGTGGATTTGTACAATTAGCAAATAAGCAAGTATGGCTCAAATAGTAGGGAATTTAAGTTTAATTACGCAGATGTTTGAAAAGCTAGATTTTGAAGAAAAAAAAGGTACAATCTAAGCATATTTGTGAATGTAAAGGGGTGTCCTAGGTTGGTTAGCCTATAAGATCACATTAGTACAATGCTCGGTAATCACTCCTTAGTAAGGGGCTATACGTGACATTAGCGCACCGGTCATCATATCCATGCCTACCCTTCTCGTCCCTTTATTGGTCATGCAAAGAGAGTGTTGTTCTCGGTTTCTATCGCGTGCTGCTACCCGTCCCTTCTTAATGATCCTGAAGTGATTTAGGACCTCTACCTATAGGTGGTTCTAGACGTACCCCTAAGATTTTAAAAAGGCAAAAATTCTAAGGCGACAGTCAAAACATTTAGGACTTTCACATAAAATGGGAGCAATTAAAAGGCTTAGGGATTCCTCCTCAAACAATCACATAAGCAGCACGACTCAAGCACAGTTAAGGGCAGTATTCAGATTCCTAAGGCATGACATCTAGGTGTTTTTTAGAAGGTAAGCAGATAGCCGATTTTAACAGCTCTATTGCTTGAGGCTTGCTTAGGTGTGAGATAGTATACCAGTCCTCAAAAGTAAGTAAAGCCGATTGAAAACAGGTTATCTAAACATGTTATTCTAGGTGTTCAGCACATAAAATTATCACCAGTTAATTGTAAGAACTGAGTAAAATTGTTTTATCCCCTTTTTGTGCATTCATAGTTGGCCTAAGCGTGCATAAGAGGATATAAAATTTTAAAGACATGGTATCTAACGCGTAGAGATACATAATTCTAAGCAGGATTTCTATAAACATAAATATTACAACGTTTGAACATGATTTCCAGAATATGCAAGGATGATATGTTTGTTAGAGTTGTTTAGCCTTAAAACAGGATCTCTAAGTGTGTATGGCAGTAGGAACATGATCGTAGAAAACACCGGTTATTAACACATTTAACACAGGATTTTGTAAGTGATATGATAGCGGAATGAACATGCTGAAAACAGTAAGTGTAAGTCCTAGGGAACATGATCTCTAATGCATGAAATGAGTCCTAAGCATGGTTTCTATTGCGCAAGTAGGAATATATATATCTAATAACATGTTTTCTACCCTTTTAATAGCTAAATCATGCATAGTCTCCCCTTCCCTTTCCACTATCCATCCCTAGAGTTGTTTACAATAGTTATTGCAAACCATTTGCATAAATTACACAATTGAAATATAAAGAAAAAAAGAAGTTATGCTATAGGGAGCCTACTGATAGGCCCAAAATCTCCAGAATGCCTCAAATTCCATTAGTTTATAGCCTTTCATACAGATCCAGGTGTGTCAGAGTTTCCTAAGGACCTCAAAGGATCCCGGGCAGTGCTCACACCCAGATTTCATAGCCAAGACAGAGTAAGTGCAGTTTGGAAATGCCAACTTTTGTGTGTCCAAGTTTAGAGGGAGCTCAAGAGTCCCAAGGCAAGGCTCACACAAAAGGGGCAGAAATTAGTGGTCTAAGAGTAGAGTGAGAGTGCTTGACATAGCTTTGAAAAGATTTAAGTAGGAAAACAGTTTGAAAAGAGACCTGTTTGTAATAGTTTTGTAAAAAAACATAGGGAGTTATTAAATAAGACAATTTGAAAAGTGTAAGGTGATAATGATCAAACCAAATACAGAACCAGAAGAGATTCATCAGCACTTCAATACATGGAATCAAACAAGTACACACATCCTCTGGGGGGTAATGGGGATTTGGGGCAAGTATAGGGCACATGGAAAAAGCACAGATGCACAGAAGTACAGAATCAGAGGAGAATTGAAAGGGGTCAGGGCTTTTAAAGTACAACATGAACTTCAGGGTAATACAGAATCAAACAGATTAGGAGAGCCAACTACTTTACACAAGAAGGTGCATGCCCGGATTAGAGAAACATAGTCATATTGGGGTACACTAGAAAGGGATAACATTTCATAAATGCAATGAGTCTAAGGAAGGGGACACATTCAGAAGCATACAGTAAAGTGATAAAGTAAACATATTAGTTGCAAGTTGAAAAACAAAACCATAAGTGAAAACATACTAGAAACGGGATGAACTGAAGTAGTAAAAGAAGCATATTATTTTGAAACTTGAATTGAAATTAGAACATACCAGTAAAGATGATATTAAACACAAAGTAAGGAACAAGAGAGTAGAGCAATCAGCCTTGGCTTGCAGCCGGCTGACTTAGAACAACAACAAGTAACCGGAGAAAAGAGAGCATAAGAGTGTTTTTTTGTCTGTGAGAGAGAGCTTTTGAACTAATGTGTTCGTGTGTTGTGTTAATGAAAAGCAGGGTACTTATAGTTTGAAAACAGGTAGCAAATAAGGTAGGAAACATAGTTCGGCAGAAATTAAAGCAATATGTATTAAATCAACATAGGTACTTCCCTTAATTAAGGAATTAAAAAATCAAACGGTAATAAGCAGTGACAAATAAGGAATGAAATCATGTAAGATTGAACATGGCATATAAGGAAATAAGCATAGTACAGAACATGTAATAGAGGCTAGGTTCGACAAATTCTAATTAAGAGAAGTGTCTAAGAATCAATTTGATAGCATAGTCAACCACAAAATAAGGCAAGAAAATATTTAAAGGTTGAAATCAGTAGAGAATATCACAAAAAATCAGTGAAGGAACAGTCACAAAGGTTCAAAGATTCAAAAATAGCAAATAGCGGTGATTTAGCACAACTTTATAAGAACAAGCAGTAAGCAAAATCAGAACTCTAAGAAGTTGAGTAGGGCAAAATCATATAAAAGAAATTAGGGATTCGTGTAAAGCAAGCATGAGTTAATAGAATAAACATGACATAGGTAGAAGAAATAAAATTTAGAGGCACTGATGAACAAGATAGGGTAAAACCATAGAGAATCATAAGGCACGTGATAAACAAACATATATACAGATTAAGCGAACATGTTATCACAAAACAGACTCAGAATCCAGGATTAAAATCAAGAAACTTAGGGTTTTCAACATAATAAATCGGATAAAAAGAGAAACTTCAAATAAACGTTTAAACATAGTGAAATCCTAGATTAATACTAAAATTAGAAGGAAAAACCATTTTGGAAAGGGGTTAAGAAGCCCTAGTTTGAAAACGAAGAGTCGTTTTAGAAAAAATCGGAGAAATAATTAAGAAATAGTAAAGATAACTCGAATAGACTCGGATCTTGTTACAGATCTTAGAAATCAAGAGTCAAAATCAGGGTTTCAGAGAGAGAGAGCCAAAAGAGAGAGAATTAGCTCAAAAATCACAGGTTCTAGCCGGAGATGGCAGGATCTTACTCGGACAGGCCAAGATTGGCCTGAGAATGAAATGAAAAACCATGGGGGTCAATTGAACTGCCTATGGTTCCTTGAGGACCTTAGGGTAGCAATAATCCGGCATGGGGGAATCCTTGGAGCTAGGGATGGTAGTGTAATTGCCATTATTACCGGTGAGCCAACGGCCGGTGAGAGGAACCATGGTTTAGCAGAGAGAGATTGAGAGAATTTGAGAGAGAACGGGAGTGTGTGTCAGCGGAGAGTGATAAGAGAATGAGAGAATGGGGGGGGGGGTTAGTCTATTAGGTTAAATTAAGAAAGGGGGGGATCTTGGCCGTTAATTAGAATTGATCAGCGATCTAGATTGGACCAAGGATTGGGTCGGCTAGGAGTGATGGATCAGGCCTGGGGTTTGGGCTATTTTAATTGGGTTGGGGTCTGATTTAATAAGGCTAGAATTGAAATGAAATTGGCCATTTGTTAAATACCTAATCAAATTAAATAAAACAATTTATCAAAATAATTTATTATTGTACAAAATGAATTTTATGCATAAAAAATAATTAAAAATGATTATTTAATATTTTAAAATACAAATGCTTAATTTTTGGTAAAAAATAGTATAAAATCATACGCTTCGGCTATAATTGCAAAGTTATTGCAATTCTAGCCAAATGATGCCAATTTGGCTCATTATGAAGTAATCCTTGTGTGGTTCGAATCTACATCCATTTGGTTTAAATAGGACTATGAACAATTAATTAAATCAAGAAATGCTTTTGAAATCATTTGTAATGCCATTTTGTAATTATTTATTGAAAATATAATGCTGGATAAATTAATAAAATATAGGAAAATTATGGAAAAATACCAATTGCTATTGATGCATGATTTTGAAGGTATATATATATATGCATTTTTTTAAAAATATTTGGGAAAAATTGGATATCAACAGCTGCCCCTTTTTATCCGGGAAGGATAAAAGAGTTGTCGGGTAAAGATAGGATGGCCAATTTTGACCGAGCGAAACGGTTCGAGAGATTAGGCTGCACCCTGGCTTCTGAGCTGCCTACATATCCCTGATTTTACAGGAATCACGCCGTATGTAGTTCAGGATTCATCGGCAAAGTATATCGATGAAGTTTTACAAGAACGGACGCAACGTATAGGCCTGGGTGAATGAACGATTTACGGGAATTGGTGAGGTTTGATATGGCTGGGAAAACTGGAGCGGGATCGCTCCTGCTGGGATAGCCGTTGCTCGTCGGGTTACCTGCAAATAAATAATACAAGCATATATACGTAATTTTAACATGATGCACATTCCCGTTGGAACATGAATGTTGTCTTTGGATGGTTAGGAAAGGCGACCTCAGACCATGATGTCCTGGGCCATGGATTTTTTGATACAGGATTTGCAGGCCATCAAATGATGTTCAGGGCTATGAGGATGGTGCCTCTGAACCATGACTCCTTTGAATAATTATATGCAAAAGATTGAAAGAGATCCTCAAGCCATGACATGCTGTTCTCGGGCCATGAAGATGGTGCCTCCGAACGATGACACCTTTGTACGAGTTGGCGATATTTTAGCCCATGAAGGATGCAATAGTATAATACGGACAAGACAGAGCTTAGTCTTGCAAATTGAAGGGTAGAGCTTGGACCGTAAGAAAAGCGAAATAAATAGTGCTTGGGATAGCGCTTAGTTCCGAAGAAAATTGGAGGTAGAGCTTAGCCTCGAAAGGCAGGAAAGTAGACTTATGCAAAGATGCGAATGCAGATGGAGGTAGAGCTTAACCTCGAATGGCAGAATGATAGCCTTATGCAAATTGGAAGGCAGAATGGTAGCCTTATGCAATACAAATGTAGACGGAGACAACGTTTAGTCTCGGAAGGCGGGATAGTAGCCTTATGCAAATTGGAAGGCCGAACGGTAGCCTTATGCAATGAAAATGCAGATAGAGACAACATTTAGTCTCGAAAGGCAGAATGGTAGCCTTATGCAATGCAAGTACAGATGGAGATAGCGTTTAGTCTCACAAGGCAGAATGGTAGCCTTATGCAAGTTGGAGGGTAGAATGGTAGCCTTATGCAATGCAAATGCATATGGAGTCCACATTTAGCCTTGGAAAGCAGAACAGTAGCCTTATGCAAGAAATAAAATAACACATGACAGTAGAGTTTTCTTAGGTGATAGCAAACTGCAACATTGTGATTACTGGGAGCATTGTGACTGCGGAACATTGTTGGTCTGTGCTGATAGAAAATGTTGGCAAGTGCAACGGTTTTAAGAACAATGTTTGTCCCCTGGGCGTACAATATGTTTAAGGATTTCGCAATCCTAGTGCCTGCATCCAAAGAAAAATCATGTGTTTTGTAAGGGGGGAGGTTAGTTCGTATCCCCGTTGGCTTTGCTTGACTCATTCGTCTTTGATCTGGTGATCCCGTCTGTATCATTAGGGTATCGTTGCTAAAAAAAGTAATTTCAATAATAAACATGCATGATTTTGTAAAAGTATGACATAAATGTATAATTAAAAATAGCTTTTAGATAAACCAACAACTGTGACGTAGTTCATGACATTGCAACCTTTCTTGATATGGAATTTTAAGGGTCCTCCTAAAAATTCTTCCTTATTTTGATGGGTTGACGTTTCTAACTGTTACTCGTGCGGCGATCGGCTAAAATCACTTTGGAATTTTGAGGGTCCTCCTCAAAATTCTGCCCCAGTTTCCAATTTCGGGGGTAAATGAAATTTGTATTGAATTGTGACCGAACCCATAGGGCTGCCTATGTATCCACTCTTAAATGGGAATCAGGTCAGACATAGTTCAATTTACATCATATAAGGAAAGCACAAAGATTACACATAGTAACGCTTGACTGCATCTGAATTGATCGACTTTGGCCAGACTTCTCCGTCCATTTTTGCAAGTATGAGGGCTCCTCCTGTCAAAAACTAGTTAACCATGTACGAACCCTATCAGTTGGGAGAGAACTTCCCTTTGTCTTCATCTTGATGCGAAAAAAATTTCTTCAACACTAGCTGCCCCGGTGTGAACTGTCTTGTCTTGAATTTTTTGTTAAAGGCTCTGGACATTCTGTTCTGATAGAGTTGACCATGGCATACTGTATTAGTTCTCTTTCCATCTATAAGAGATAGTTTCTCATAACAACTTTTTACCCACTCTGCATCGTCGAGCTCAGCTTCTTATATGTTCCTTAGGAAAGGAATTTCTACCTTAGCGGGAATGACAGCTTTTGTGCCGTAAACCAGCATATAGGGGGTTGCCCTAGTTGATGTGCGGATTGTGGTGCGATACCCCATTAGAGAAAATGATAACATCTCGAGCCACTATCTATGCTTCTCTATCATTTTCCTTATTATCTTTTTGATGTTCTTGTTGGCGGCTTCTACAACTCCGTTCATCTGAGATCTTGAAAGTTTTGCACGTAGATTTCATCAAGTCGTTGTTGAGGTTTGAGCCATTATCAGTAATGATTGACTCTGGAATTCTGAATCGACAAATAATGCAACCGAGGACAAAATCCTCCACGACTTTCTTAGTCATTGCTTTGTAAGATGCTGCTCTGACCGTTTTGGAGAAATAGGCGACGGCTACTAAGATGAACAAGTGTCTGTTAGAAGTGGCAGGCTCGATTGGTACAATAACATCCATTCCCCAGGCGGCGAATGACCACAGTGAGCTTGTTGTGTTAAGCTCGTTTGGAGGTACCTTTATTATTTTTACATGTATCTGACAGCGGTGGCATTTCCGGACATATTGGATGCAGTCCATTTCCATAGTCATCCAAAAGTAACCCGCCTTGAGTATCTTCTTTACTAAGACAAAACCTTTCATATGTGAACCGCAAGTCCCAGCATGAATTTCCTCTAGTAGCTTGGATGCTTCCTTTGCGTCGACACATATTAATAATCCTAAATCGGGAGTCCTCCTATACAGGATTCCTCCGTTGTAAAAGAAGTTATTGGACAATCTTTGAAGTGTGCATTTTTTAGTAGGATTTGCAAGCTCTGGTACTCTTCTTTTGCCAAATATTCCTTGATATCATGAAACCAAGGCTTTCCGTCTGCTTCTTCTTAAACATGGGCACATTAAGCTGGCTGATTATAGATTTTCACCGTAATAGGATCCATGAAATTCTTATCTGGATGTTATATCATAGATGATAGGGTAACTAACGTATCGACGAACGCATTCTGGATTCTGGGAACATGTTGGAATTCCGTCTTTGTTAACCTCTTTTTGAATTCCTATAAGTGGTGCAGATATGATAGTATCTTTGAATTCTTGGTTTCCCATTCTCCTCGTACCTGATGTATAAGTAAGCCTAAATCTCCAATCACTAGCAACTCTTGAGCGTTCATGTCAATGGCTATTTTGAGTCCTAAGATACAGGCTTCATACTCGGCCATATTGTTAGTGCAGGAGAACTTGAGTTTGGCAGACACCGGATAATGCTGACCAATTTCTGATATTAGGACTGCTCCAATGCCAACTCCTTTGACGTTTGATACTCCATCGAAGAACATTCTCCAAACTTCATAGTATTTCGCAATGTATTCTCCTATGAATGATACCTCTTCATCAGGAAAATACATTTTCAAGGGTTCGTATTCTCCATCCATGGGGTTTTCAGTAAGGTGGTCTGTTAGTGCCTGTCCCTTGACCGCTTTCTGAGTTACGTGAACAATGTCGAACTCACTCAATGGGATTTTCCACTTGGTTAGCTTGCCGGTGGGCATGGACTTCTGAAAGATGTACTTTAAGGGATCCATTCTCGATATGAGATATGTAGTATAGGCGCAGAAGTAACGTCTCAGCTTTTGAGCTACCCAAGTCAAAGCACAACAGATGCATTCTAATAGAGAATATCGGGCCTCGTACGGGGTGAACTTCTTGCTGAAATAATAAATGTCTTTCTCCTTCCTTCCTGTTTCATCGTGTTGCCCTAGGACGCAGCCAAAAGCTCCATCTAACACTAAAAGGTAGAGTAATAAGGGTCTACCTGGCTCAGACGGGACTAAGACTAGTGGTGTTGACAGGTACTCCTTGATTTTGTTGAAGGCCTTTTGGCAGTCATTGGTCCATTCGGTAGCGGCGTCCTTCTTTAACATTTTGAAGATCGACTCACAGATAACTGTAGACTGTGCTATGAATCGACTAATGTAGTTAAGCCTTCCCAAGAAACTCATCACATCTTTCTTGTTCCTTGGAGGTGGTAGTTCTTGAATGGATTTGTCCTTCGATGGATCCAATTCTATTCCTCGGTGGCTCACAATAAACCCAAGCAATTTTCCAGCAGGAACCCCAAATGCACACTTCGCGGGATTTAAATTCAGGTTGTATTTTTGCAGTCTATTGAAGAACTTCCTCAGATCTTCTATGTGGTCAGTGGCCTTCTTGGACTTGATAATAACATCATCCATATATACCTCGATCTCCTTGAGTATCGTATCTTGGAATATGGTAGTCATGGCCCTTATGTAGGTGGCCCTTTCATTCTTCAAGCCGAATGGAATCATCTTGTAATAGTACACTCCCCACGACATAATGAAAGTCATTTTCTTAGCTTCTTCCTCATCCATCCAGATCTGATGATAACCAACGAAGCAATCTACGAATGATTGTAGCTCATGCTTGGCATAATTATCAATCAGGATGTGTATATTTGGCAAAGGGAAGTCGTCTTTCGGACTGGCCTGGTTGAGATCCCGATAGTCAACACAGACTCTGACTTACCCATACTTCTTTGGCACGGGCACAATGTTGGCTAATCACATCGGGTATTCTACTATCTTGAGAACCTTAGCATTGATCTGCTTGGTGACTTTTTCCTTGATTTTCAACCTCATATCGGGCTTGAACTTTCTCAGCTTTTGCTTTATCGGTAGACACATTGGATTGTGTACGCAAAAAAATCAGAAGACTTATTTTTTGCTATCAAGACATTTTGGAAGATTTCCCCAAGACATTTCGAATTGAGCATTAGCAACATCCTTTATGAAAATTGCCATCTCACGATCAGCCCTGGTTCAGCTTAATGTCGCTTCTGCTCGGGCGGCGATTATTTTGGCCCTGACCTTCGAGAGATCAGACTCAAGTCTCTCGATCATATCCACCTGAACTTTGGCATTGTCACGGGTCAAGTTGAGCTGGACCTTGAAGGTAGGGACCATAGCCGAGGCGCTCATCTCCTATAGAGCTTGAGCCTGCACTCGAGCTCTTAGCTCCTCGCAAACGGCCCTGACACGGTTCACATCGCCTTTAAGGTACTCCGAGGCCTCCGCCTTTTTCTGAAACTGGTACGGTAAGAGAAAATTAGCCTTAAAATTAGAAAGAAGTGAAGCACGCCCTACAGGAAGTTACCTGCTCCATCAAATAGCTCTCATAGTTTGAGCTCTGATACGCTTTACATCGCCAATGCTGCAGCTCAACATCCTTCTCCTTGCAAACAAGCCTAAAGGATTCTCCCTCCTCTAGAATTCTCTGAAACTTGGCCTTTTGATGAAACAGCTCGGACTTAAGCCTATCACAGGCCTGCGCAGGAAAGATTCATTGAGAGAAAGAAGATGCGGGATACAAGAAAACTATGCACAAACTCACCACAAAGTGAAGACGGTGGATTTACTCCAGATCAGAACATGCTCTTGTTGATCCTACCCCTGCGACCCCAGAAGAACCGGCCACGGGCACAACGTGCTCGCTCAAAGGAGCCATTTGTTGGGAAACAGACGCTCTGGAAATAGCAGACACGGGCGATGCCCTGTGCTAAAAAATACGAGCCCGTCCAGCATTACTAAAGGCTCCTCTATATTGTGGGCTCCAGTCCCTCTTATTACTACCATCTCTTGGCCCGGAGGCCGACGACTCCATCTCTTTTTCGGAAATGTGCTGCCTCGCCATCTGCAAACAGCGGATCTAGTATAGATGAGATGGGAAAATATTATCCCGGGTGTATAGAGAAAAGCAACATACGCACGTACCTTGATGTTCCACTTCCCACCTGATGCAAGACGTAGCTCGCCACCTGCGTTCGTCTCAAGACGAATGGGTCACCAACCTCTGAACCCAGCCGGGCAGATCATGGACTTGGCCCAGCGTCCACGAAGTTTTTGCAATAAGGGAAATAGCATTGTTATTGGCCAATTTTTTCCATGAAAAAAATCTGAAAGAGCGATAAAGTGCCTCACTTACGTACGTGATTCCACCCTTCGAAACACGACAGAAACTCCGCAGGAATAATATCGGTCATCCAAACTCGGACGAACCATCTAGCCCACTCTCGGTCTCCGCCCTCCTCATCATCAACAACGAAGGGCGTGGGCGAACAACCCCTCAAGGTTAGCAAACCTCGATGATGAAAAGGTCGATATAGCCTGACGAGATGATCAAGCGTGAACTCAAGCCTCTTACACTTCTTTTTTACACACCTACCCCGAAGGTTAGTGTATAAGGGAGATTTTTCATTTAAAGTGACATTATTCGTATTGGGATTATTTATTCAGAGTCGCAACTTGGGATAGTTTTGGCTTTTGGTGTCCCAAGTCACCGATTTTCTTGAATCCCAAATCGAGGAAATTTCGACTTCCCGAATGGAGTCTGCGAACCAAAAATTCTGAATAAGGAATTCTGTTGATCCGAGGGAAGGTTTTAGGCACCACCGGATCTCGTGGTTCTAGCACAGTCTCTTAAACTATTATAATTAGCTAAAAGTATTATTTTAATATATGTCATCCTATAGTGCAATTTTATAATTATTTACCGCTTTTAATTAATTTTAGGAAATTGAACGTCGTTTAAAATATTATTAGCATTAGGTCGCATGAAATGCACACCCGAATTTAGGAAGGTAAGCTTATTAAAGAACGCACCTAAAGCGACTAGCGTATTATTTACATTATGGGCGGCCATGAAAATTCGCTAAATGGCATGTCCCGGTTTCTAAGTATTTTAATATGAGATAAGAGAGGGCCACACAATTTATGAATTTTGTTTGGCGCGGCGCACCTCATTTTTATTTTAAAATCCAACCTAAAGGAACTACGATTTTCTATTAAGTATTGTCTCTAAAAGGACCTTAATTAATTAGCATTGTTGATTTCTATTATTAAAAGCAATCAAGGAATTTGGGCTTCAAGTTTAAGTCAACACTTGAACAAGATGAAAACCTCTTAATGCAAATGTGCTACTTAACTCGGAAGGCCCAAAACCTATGTTACAAAATGAAATCCATAATTTAATCAAATTCAAGCCTTCAACATTTTTGGGCTTCAAAATTAGCCCAGGAAAAAGGAAACTACAATGGCTTTTATTAGAACTTGCCCAGCTTTGGGATTCTGATTATGACATTAGGCCCAGTTATCATTTAAACATAAGGGCCTTGTTACTTTGGCTCATGACCGAGCCCATGAAGTTAGTTTCTAGGCCTGTTAACTACTTTGTAAAACAAATGTACCACTTATTCAAATCAAGTACTATCATGCAAATATATTATGCTTGTCATTAGCTAACTAATATGATTAACCTGGAATCTAATAGCTAGTTAATTTTAAAATTATACACCTTAAACACGCTCAGCAATGATCTGGACACTAGGCACAAGTGCTGAAACTCGTTAATGTGCCCATTTTAACCATGGCTATCAAATTGAATTGTGAACCTCCAAAATGACATACAACACATGTGTAAAGTATCCTATTGTTTTACGATTTGGAAACATATAAATGAAATTCGGTGAGTTGCAATTTTAACAGGCATACGATGAACAAAATGAAATAACCAGCCCTTTCCTTTTTGAGCTACAAGACCAGTTCAAACTAACATGAAAATTTAAGGCTGAAGTTAACTATACTAAACTAACACTACTTGAAAACACATTCATACTATTCTAAAAGGTCCAATAATCTAATTATCAAATCAATACTAAACTAGTGCTACTGGCAGAACATTCATGCAATTATAAAATGTCCAACAGTCTAATTAATTACAAAGCAATATATTATCAAATAAACCCAACTACTCTATGCCTTTAAACTAAACAAGGAACATGAAATTTCAGAGGTCGAATCCAATAATATTTCATCATTCAATCTGCTACATCAATCCTACATTGAATCTTCACAACTTTTATGAGACCAAATGAGTACCTGGAAAGTGAATAAATGCAGAAAATGAGAATAAACAGGGCAGGCAACGGCAAATGAAGACAACAACAACACAACACTGATATAAACCCAGCAATGAGCAAAGAGTGCTCAACTTTGAGAAAACTTTGATTCAACAACAAGTTAAAAAATCAATCCAACAAATAGAACAACAGTGATTTCGATGAAACAGTAATGACATGAGATTCTCAGGAAAAAGCTTCAATGAAACAATAGTAATTTCTGGATTTTTTAGTAGTTTTTAGTAGTTTTGGATCTGAATTCTGAAGTTTTCAGATTTCTCTAAGCTACAGGATTTGAATTTTGAATTTCAAATTGTTGGATCTCCAAACTTGGCTTGTAAGGCAGGGTAGACTGCCTTTTATAGGCAAATGCTAGGGTCTCTTTCAGATTTCTATTTTACCCCCTAAGTCCCTCTTTTATTTTTGTTTTTAAAACTATTTAGACCCTCATTTGTTGGCTTGTTGCCCAAGTCACACTACTAAGTTCCTAAAATTCTAATTGGAACCCCATCTAGAATGGACAAGGGGTTTCCAATTCAGTTATTTGCAGGATTTCCTATTTTGAATTACCCCAATTACCCTTGAACTAAGTCTGAAGTTACTAACCCACCCCAACCCTGCTAACTTTGTTAAAAATTGACTATAGTTAAACCAACCAATGCTGGATCATTCAAAGAAAATCGCTTATGCTAAAAGAAGAACCTAAAATCAAACTAATAGTCTAGTTATCCTATTTTAAGTATCAAAAATCAAAAACTAATTATAGAATTAAACTTGCACAACTGGAATTAATCTAATACTAATCAAACCAAAATTAAAACAAGTAAAACTGCAAAGAATTAATATAAACAGGAAGAAAGAAATCAAAGCTCGAACAAGAATCAGTGACAATGAGATATACTACTGAATTATCCAACTAAACTAATCAATAGGAAGTAAAAATTAAAGCCTATACTTATGGAATCAAACACTGAATTAAACCAACAACAAACATCACAACAAAATCAAAACAAAAATTAACTAAAATCAAAAATCACAAAACAAGAATCAATAATAAAAAAGAAACAATCAAATAAGGAGGAAAATCCCTTACTGATTTGGCCTTCATCTTGACTAACTCTCGAAATTGATTCTCAGTTAATGTTATATGTCTATTTTGCCAAAAATAAACACATAACATTAATTGAAGATCATTTTAATACTTGAAACTCCAAACATATTGAAAATCCTCGAACCCTAGATCTAAAATTCGTGGGATTTCACTTGGATTTGAAGGGTTTTGGTTTGAGATTCGGGATGAGTAGGTCAAAGAGGCCATAGGGTGTGATTTTGGTTAGATTTGGAGGAGTTAAGGTTTTGGCCAGAATTTAGATTCAACATTTGAAGAATTTGGTGGGGATTCGACGGACGGGGTTTGGAGTTTTGGAAAGAGGAGAATGAGGGGAGTTCAGGGTGTATTTTTGGGGTTATTTGGAGGTGGCACCTAGGGTTTGGATTATTTGAGGTGTTCGAAAGGGATTCGAAACAAAACAAGTCCAGATATGGACTGGGGAGACAAAAAGGAAGGTGTGGTGTGAATTTGGGGTCGTTTGGAGAATCGCCGCCGGGGGAGGCGATTTCCGGCCGGCGGTGGAGAGGTGGTGGTCTGTATCAAGGGTGTTAGAGATGACGATGAGAGGGGGTGGGGGTGGGGGGGAATCCAACACTTATATATCCTAATCGTCGTTAATTCCGGATCGTTGGATCGGTGAGATCCAATGGTCATGATTCAAGGGTCATGAAACGACGTCGTTTGGGCATTTAATCACTGGACCGGATCAAGGAAATTTTGGGCTTGGGTTTGGGTGATTTTGAACGGGTTCAGGGTTCAAGACTTGGGCATGTGGCTGGGCTAGGGATTGCATTTTATTTGGCCCAAAATTGGCAAGCCTAGGCTTGCTCCTCTTTTTTTTTAAATTATTTTTATTTAATCTCACTCATTTTTATTTTATTTGTAATTTTTGTTAAATGCCAAAATAAAAAATACAAATAAAGACCTGATTTAATTCTATAACTAAACTAATTAATTTTCCTAAAATTAACTAAAGCCCAAAACAAAACTAAATCAAAAATGTAAAATGACTATTTTTGTTATTTTTTTTTTGGTAATATTAATTAACTAATAAAGCTAAAAATAAAATATTGAGTCCTAAATGCAAATATACTATATTTTTGTATTTATTTATTTTTTTATGAATTAATCAACTAAAAATGCACACAAAAATGCGAACAAACACAAAGTCATGCAATTAATTCCCTAAAATTCAAATAATAAAAGAAAAAAAATCCTAATTTTAATGAATTATATAGGAATAATTTAAGCGAAGCAAAAATCACATGCTCACAGCTGCCGCTCTTTGCTCGGAGACACGAAGGGTTTTCGGGCAAAGATAAATGAGCAATTATGAGAGATTTTTTCCTGCTTGGCATTCTATGAGAAGCATTTTTTGAAAAACGCCTGACCGAACCCTGCTTCAGAGGTTGCCTACATATCCTTGGCTAAAAAGGAATTAGGTCAGTGTAGTTCTGGAAGGTTTGATTGCTGGGACTATCAGGAGCTGTGATTTCACTGCTGTTGCTGCTGCTACTGCTTGCTTACCTCCTTATTACACCAAAAGGAAAATCAAAGCTAAGCTAACTATGCCTATCAATTATGAGTTACAAGATTCCTATCTATAAATCCCTTTGAAGCTTGATATTGATTCTTAGCTAATTATGCTGTGGACTCCGATATGAATCTTGATGCTCTCAAGTTGTAGGTGTTGTTTCTTTCTGCAGCACTGAGTCAAAGCGGAATAGGCGGAGCTTGTGACTTCAATCACATTCTGAGCAATCCGCACCTTTGTTTTCTTCAACATTTTGAATTCATTTCTTTTTATTCTTTTCTTCTTTTCTTTATTTTGGATTGCAACTCATTTCATCGGTCATCTCGCACCCTGTGCCTCGAGATCAAACCTGCTTAAGACACCAAAACAAACAAACGAACAAAATTTTTCTGCCCCAGTTTTCACTGGGAAACTTTCGTGAGTTAGTTGTGACACGTGTCTAAGCAATAAAATCAGGATTGTGTATCCTTGGGCTGGGAAATGGTCGGGTTATGCCGGAAAAGAAAAAGGTCCTCGGGTTATGCCGGGGAGGTTCGCGGTTTATGCCGGGATAAAAGAAAAAGGTCCTTGAGTTATGCCAGGGAGGTCCGCGGGTTATGTCGGAATAAACTAAAAAAGGTCCTTGGGTTATGCCAGGGAGATCCGCGGGTTATGCCAGGATAAGAAGGAAAAAGGGTCCTTGGGTTATGCCAGGGAGATCCGCGGGTTATGCCAGGATAAGAAGGAAAAAAGGCTCCTTGGGTTATGCCAGGGAGATCCGCGGGTTATGCCAGGATAAGAAGGAAAAAAGGCTCCTTCGGTTGTGCCAGGGAGGTCCACGGGTTATGCCCGGATAAAATAAAAAGGTCCTTGGGTTATGCTAGGGAGGTCCGCAGGTTATGCCGGGATAAAAGAAAAAAGGTCCTTGGGTTATGCCAGAGAGATCCATGGGTTATGCTGGGATAAGAAGGAAAAAGGGTCCTTGGGTTATGCCAGGGAGATCTGCGGGTTATGCCGGGATAATAAGGAAAAAGGGTCCTTGGGTTATGCCAGGGAGATCCGCGTGTTATGCCAGGATAAGAAGGAAAAAAGGCTCCTTCGGTTATGCCAGGGAGGTCCATGGGTTATGCCGGGATAAAAGAAAAAGGTCCTTGGGTTATGCCAGGGAGCTCCACGGGTTATGTCGGGATAAAAGAAAAAAGGTCCTTGGGTTATGCCAGGGAGATCCGTGGGTTATGCCGGGATAAGAAGGAAAAATGGTCCTTAGGTTATGCCAGGGAGATCCGTAGGTTATGCCGAGATAAGAAGGAAAAAGGGTCTTTGGGTTTGCTTTAAAACATCCATATTCATGGTCATTCGGGATTGGCCTGACTCACCCGCTGAGGCTGGGTATTTTCTTTGGCTTTTTCCAGGTGAAGCCCTATGAACTAGTCCTGCCACCTTTTCTTTGTAATAGTCTCGGAATCAGAGTCAAACCGAAAGGGATTCAAAGAAGAAGTATACAAAAGGCAAGCATATGAATTTAAAGAGAAGTGTCCCTTTCGGAGAAAAAGAAGCACTTATCTCGGGGTGCATGCTGGCTTCAAATGGACATGACATGCTTCTTAGACTGGATGCCCGACCCACACAAACTTTCCAGCTTCTCGTGAACCCATTGATCCGTATTTCAAAACCAAGGAACCTTGCTAGGACTCTTTTAGTGGTGAGATGTCTTCTTTTCGGCCGACAGCGCCCTTTGCGGGTTTTCGCTAATCGACCTCTCTCATTTCTCTTCTCACTGTCGCCCGATAGTGCTCTGTACGAGTTTTCACCAAATGGACTCTCTCATTTTCAAATTCTCTACTCACCGTCGACTTATGGTGCCCGAAGGTTTTCACCGATAAGACTTTCTCATTTTATTTCTCTCAATTTGGACTATATCAGATTCTAACAATGTTGCTTTTCAATTCCCACGCCTTTGCCAATTGATCAGAAAGACTTGGACAAGGTTTTGGGTAAAAAGAATTTTGGACGGAAGTACAACTTTGGAAATATTTTGGTGGACTCATGGCCAATCCAATATATCATTTGCCCCAGTTTTAACTTTTGGGGAAATTGGAATTTTTGTTTTGGTGTGACTGAACCCCATAGAGAGGCTGTCTACGTATCCTTTCAGAATCAAGTCAGACGTAGTTCAGGTTTTTATTTTCTTTTTCTTTTTCTTTTCATCATTTTTTTTATAATACTTCCGTGTTCCAAAGAGGGTGGTCAAGGAAGAGTAACTGGCTCAAATGGGTTTGCGAAGGGTTGATAGTGTTTGGATAGCGAGAAGGAAAGCCTTCGTCATCTCAATTGCTCAAAAACCAACACCGCAGAGAGCCTAGAAATAGTACCTTTTTACTGTATCCACATTCACAACTATTTCGGGATCATTTCCTTCGATATCTCCCAAATACAATGCTCCTCTCGGCAATATTTTTCAGATAATGTATCGACCCTTCCAATTAGGAGCGAATTTTCCTTTTGCTTCCTAGTGATGAGGGAGAATGCATCTTAACACGAGCTATCCCACTTCAAAATTCCTTGGACGCACTTTCTTGTTATAGGTGCGTGCCATTATTTGTTGTTATAACTGCCCATGACAAACCGCGACCATTCATTTTTCATCAACTAAGGACAACTGTTCCAATCGAGTCTTGACCCACTCACTATCCTCAATTTCTGCTTCAACAATTATCCGGAGTGAAGGGATTTCTACCTCTGCGGGTATAACAGCCTCGGTTAGATAGACCAACAAGTATGGGGTTTCTCCTACCGATGTGCGCACCGTGGTGCGATATCCAAGTAATGCAAAAGGTAGCTTTTCAGGCCATTGTCTAGAGCTCTTAATCATCTTTCTCAGAATCTTCTTGATGTTCTTGTTTGCTGCTTCGACGACACCATTGGCTTTTGGCCGGTAGGGAGTGGAGTTTCTATGTTTGATTTTGAATTGTTCGCATACTTCTTCCATCAAACGACTATTCAGATTGGTAGCATTGTCTGTGATGATAGTTGCAGGAATGCCAAAACGGCAAATAAGATTAGAATGCACAAAATCTACCACAGCTTTCTTGGTGACTGACTTAAGCTTGATGGCTTCAACCCACTTCGTGAAGTAGTCAATAGCAACCAATATGAATCTATGTCCGTTTGAAGCTTTTGGCTCGATTGGCCCAATGACGTCCATGCCCCAAGCAACGAATGGCCAAGGTGCTGACATAGCATGTAGTTCTGTTGGTGGTGCATGAATTAAATCACCGTGCACCTGACACTGATGGCACTTCCGGATAAAGCTGAAACAGTCTTTTTCCATGGTTATCCAATAATATCCTGTCCGAAGGATTTGCTTTGCCAAAACATACCCATTCATATGAGGCCCGCATACTCCTGCGTGAACTTCATGCATAATTCTTCCGGCATCCTCGGCCTCAACGCATCTTAACAAGTTGAGGTCCGGGGTCCTTTTATACAAGACATCACCACTCAAGAAGAAACCACTCGCATGCCGTCTGATGGTTCTCTTTTGATCTCTAGTAGCTTGCTCAGGGTATTCTTGTGTTTTCAAAAACCTTTTAATATCATGATACCATGGTTGGGTGGTTGGTTCTGCCTCAGCCGTGTTACAATAACCATGCCTTTCCTTGATTTGGATCTCCAGGGGATCAATATGGGCATTGCCTAGGTAAGGCAGTATCGAAGCTAGAGTGGCAAGTGCATCAGCTAATTCATTGTGACACCGAGGGATGTACCTGAATTCTATCGACTTGAACCGCTTGCTGAGATCTTCCACATGTTGCCGATAGGGAATGAGCTTAACATCTCGAGCCTCCCACTCTCTCTAGTCTTGCCGGATAATCAGATCGGAATCCCCCATGATTAATAACTTTTCAACGTCTTGGTCAATTCCCATTTTCATGCTCATGATACATGCTTCATACTCAGCGGTATTGTTCGTGCAGAAGAACCGAAGCCTGGCTGTAGCTGGGTAGTGTTGACCAGTAGGTGAGATTAAGATTGCTCCAATTCCCACACCTCTGGCATTTACCGCTCCATCGAAAAATATTTTCCAAGCATGAGTGTCTTCAGAGATTGCTTTTATTGAATTTACCTCTTCATCTGGGAAGTAAGTGCTCAATGGTTGGTATTCTTCATCAACCGGATTTTCAGCCAGATAATCTGCCAACGCCTGGGCTTTCATTGTCGTACGAGTAACATAGACTATGTCAAACTCAGTGAGTAGAATCTGCCATTTTGCTAACCTCCCTGTGGGCATTGGTTTCTGGAATATGTACTTCAATGGATCCAACCTGGTTATGAGGTAGGTGGTGTAGGCTTGCAGATAATGTCTTAGCTTCTGAGCGACCCAAGTCAAGTCGCAGCAGGTTCGTTCCAACAGAGTATATTTAGCTTCATAACTGGTGAACTTCTTGCTCAAGTAGTAGATTGTCTGCTCTTTCTTTCCAATTACATCGTGTTGCCTGAGGACACAGCCAAAAGAATTTTCTTAGACCGTCAGATATAAGAAAAGAGGTCTCCCTGGCTTCGGTGGGACCAAGATTGGCGGATTTGATAGGTATTCTTTGATCTTGTCGAAGGCTTCTTGACATTCATTCGTCCACTTGACTGCTTCATCTTTCTTCAACAACTTGAAATGGGCTCACATGTGGAAGTCAGTTGAGCAATGAACCGACTGATATAATTTAATCTGCCCAACAAGCTCATCACATCCTTCTTAGTTCTTGGACGAGGCAAATCCCAGATAGATTTTATCTTTGTTGGGTCTAACTCGATACCTCTCCTGCTGACTATGAAACCCAGAAGTTTGCCCGACGGAACTCCAAATGCACATTTAGCCGGGTTCAGCTTCAGATCATACTTGCGTAATCGCTCGAAGAACTTTCTCAAATTCCAAACGTGGTCATCCTGGGTTCGGGACTTGATGATTACGTCTTCCACATACACCTCTATCTCCTGATGCATCATATCATGGAAGATAGCGATCATGGCCCTCATATAGGTCACTCCAGCATTCTTCAGCCCAAATGGCATAACCCGGTAGCAATATGTACCCCAAGGTATGTTGAAGGCCGTTTTCTCTGCGTCTTCCTCATCCATCAACACATGGCGATATCCTGCGTAGCAATCTACAAAGGACTGTATCTCATGTTTGGTACAGTTATCAACAAGGATGTGGATTTTGGGCAAAGGGAAATTATCTTTGGGACTTGACCTATTCAAATCTCTGTAGTCCACACACACTCGAGTCTTCCCATTTTTTTCGGAACTGGGACTACATTAGCCAACCATGTAGTGTACCGAACTAATCGGATCACCCATGTTTTCAACTATTTCGTGATTTCTTCTTTGATCTTATCACTAATGTCAGTTTTAAACTTTCTTTGTTTTTGTTGGACCGGAGAGAAATCAGGGTAAGTTAGCAACTTATGCACCACTAGATCAACACTCAGCCTTGGGATGTCATCATACGACCAAGCAAACACATCTTTAAACTCAAGCAGGAGTTGGATTATTGCATCTCGGGCTTTCTTATCTGTGTGCATGCTTATTTTGGTTTCCCGGATTTCCTCAGAAATTCCCAAGCTAACCTTGCTCGGTATCATTCAAATTTGGCTTAGGTTTGTTCTCAAATTGTTCCAGTTCTCGATTTATTTCCCTAAAAGCCTCTTCTTCATCATATTCCGATTCTTGGTTCATTATTTCACAATTAGACAGCGTGTTTGGATCTGGCATGAAGCCCGCAAGCATGTCATGTTATTTAAATCCGCATTATTATAACTGAAAGAAGAGAAAAAAAGAGGAAAATAAAGAAAATCAGAAAAAATAAAAAGAAAAATGAACGATGAAATATTGATTTCATTTCTTGGAATTTGGGAAGATAACAAGGTTTACATTGGGTAATTTAAAGACAAGAAACTAAAAGAAACATCTGAGTTACACCCTGGAATAACTCGGGATGCAGAAAAAGTAGCAGGACAGGTCTACCGGGACTCCCGCCTGATCGGAAATGGCGTAGCCTTCCAATTTTGAAGCTTGGCGCTTGGTCCTATGTATAACACCTCAGCGGTGCTAGTGCCCTCTCCTGGCTGAACCATGTGGGTTTCGCAGAGTACTTTTCTCATTGCCCCACATATTTCTTCAATTTCTTTAGCCTTGAAAATCTCATTGTCTTCCTCTTCACTGTACTTCGGCTTGACAAAGGTTTCATACAAATATGGCAATGGCTGTGGCAAGACCCATCCTTCCTTGTTTCTCTCATCTACCCATTTTACATCATCTAGGGTAGGGTGGAAACCTATCCCGAAGAACTTTTCGATCGTAGGCAAAGTCACCATCTCAGATATGCCTTGTAGAGACTTTCTAAGTCCTTTTCCCGGCTTGAAACCATATCTGATCATCTCCTTTGCCACCATGATCGAGGCATTGGATAGGAAAGGTTGAGGGCAGGGTTTTCCTTCTTCATGCTGATCCGCCACCACAACTTCAAATGCTTGGTAGACTATGTGCTCACTACCTTCCATGGCTTCTAAGCATGGGACAGATGGTTCCCGATAGATCGACTGTTCATCTTCTCCATGGACCACGATTTCCTGATCCTCATATTCGAATTTTACCATTTGGTGGAGGGTAGAAGGCACAGCTCCAGCGGCATGGATCCAGGGCTTTCCCAGAAAAAAATAATAAGATGTATCCATATCCAGCACTTGGAATGTCACCTCGAAATCCACGAGTCCGATGGTCAAGATTAGGTCAATTTCCCCGATGGTATCTTTTTTGATGCTGTCAAAGGCTCTCACACAGACATTATTGGGACGGATCCTTCCGGTCCCGATTTCCATAGGTTGTAGTTTGGAGAGTGGGAAAAATGTCAACACCCGAGCCTCTGTTTACCATGAATCGCTTTGCATAATATCCCTCACACTTGACAGTCAAATGCAAAGCTTTGTTGTGAGCAGCTCCCTCTAAAGGCAAGACATTTTTGCTGAATGAGATTTGATTGATAGGAAAGAACCTTTCCGCCATTCTTTCAAGTTGTTCTACCGAAGTTTCAACCGGCACGTAGGCTCAGGGGATTTCAACAGTAATGACAGTAGAGACACTTGTTCAGGACATTTTTGCAACTGATCAACCACCTCATAGTCAGCCATTTTCATCTTTTGAAAGAAAACTTCTGCTTCCTCAGTACTCACAAGTTTCTTAGGCGGGAAACGCCTTTTGGTAGCATTGTTCACCTCTTCTATGTTTGAGCAATTTTCGGCGGGAACGTTTTTTAGAAGCCCTCCCAAGATCTCTTTCCCTTTATACATGACCACCGTCTGATGATAATTCCATGGCACTGCAGCAGGGTTGGTCATAGGCTTCTGTGGTACGCGTCCAATAACCACTGGCTCACTCAGCTGAGGTGGTTTGATCATCCCCCACACCACATAGGCTTGCTTGGGTACGTACACTTGTGTTTCTTTTTTCACTTCCAATTTCCGTGGAGCGTTTATCATCAGCTTCTTTTCTTGACGGCCTTGCGGGACATAGAGAACTCCATCATTGGGAGGTATCGCTTCTGTTTTGGATTCAGCTTTCTTTTCTGGCTCTGCCTTGGTGACTTTGTTTTTCTTATCCCCTTTATCTTGCTTCTGGGCAACCTTTGGCTTTCTTTCTGCGTCAGCAATAGCAATGATGGCCTTTAATGCCGGATCAAACTCATTATCCTCACAGATCATCCCAATCACAGGTCCATTATTGTGGGTGGGCAAAGAATTATTGGTCACATTTGGGACTTCCTTATCCCTCAGCACTATCTTCCCCTGCTCTATCAAGTCTTCCACAGCTCTATTCGATGTCTAACAGTTTTCTGTATCATGCCCTTCAGCTCCTGAGTGGTAAGCACATAGGACGCCCCGCTGATAAGATGGTGATTCTGGGTTTTGCCTCTTTGGAGGTATGGGCTGCAACAAATTAATTTGAACAAGCTTCGGGAACAGACTGAGACTAGAGTAGGGTTCACCGATTGGTGTAAAATTTGGTCTCCTGGGTGGTTCTCGAGGACGAAAGTTATTTTGCGGAGGTCAAGGATTATAGTGGTTCTTGTGGGGAGGCTGATTTCGTGGGAATGGAGGTTGATTTCTATTGGTATGTGGCTGCGGCCGGGCGAAGGGTTGAGCGTTCATGGCCACATAAGGTGGAGGAGCATAAGCCATATCATGATGAGGGTAGTAATGTTGAGGGGTTCTTTCAGAAAACACAGGTCTAGGAGCCCGGTATCTTCTTGCCCCTGATGCTGCCATAACCGTTTCCTATTTCTTTTTACCTTTGGCCATTCCTCCAGACCCGCCTTAAATGGTTTGGGAGGTTGCTCTGATGGCTGACTGGCTTAAGATTCTACATATTTTCAGACCATTTTCTACCATTTCTCCGATCTTAATCATCTCTGCAAAAGGTTTGCCCATGGCTGACATCATGTTCTGGAAGTAATCTGCTTCCTGGGCTTGAAGGAAGATAGTGACCATTTCTACTTCATCCATGGGAGGTTTCACCCTCGATGCCTGTTCGCGCCACTTAATAGCATATTCTCTGAAACTTTCCGAGGGCTTCTTATTTAAATTTGCCAAGGAGTTCATGTCTGGCGCGATGTCGATGTTGTATTGAAACTGCCTTACAAAATCTCTGGCAAGATCGTCCCAAATGTGCCATCGTGAGACGTCCTGGTCTGTATACCACTCTAAGGCAATGCCTACTAAGCTTTCTCCGAAGTAAGCCATCAACAACTCTTCTTTTCCGCCGGCCCCGTGCAACTAATTACAATACTTTTTCAGGTGAGCAATGGGATTGCCATGCCCATTATACTTTTCGAACTTTGGTGTTTTAAATACCATGGGTAGGTGCACGTGAGGGAACATGCACATATCAGTATAAGAAACATTTTTCTGCCCGCTTAAACCTTGCATATTTTTCAGACTCTGCTCTAAACTCCTCATCCTTTTCGCCATCTCATCTTGCTCTGGCGCTTTAGGAGTTTTGTCTTGTCCAGGTGTAAGCTCAAACGGGGGTGGTTGGGAGTAAGTGTATGTGGGATATTGAGGAGGATCTGCTTGAAAGATGGGATTTTAGAAAGTGAAGGCCGAGGGATCAAAAGCCACCCTAGGTAGGGAAGGTTGTGTGGTGGCGGAGCATGGTAGAGCGGTAAAAATATTGGGGGCTGCTCTTGATGTGAACACCTAGGGGCGTACCTCATAAGGTGTTCCTATAAAGTGAGCAGAAGGGGAATTCGGGCGACTGATGGGGATGTTAGAAGTACCCCCGGTTCTCGGGAACAATTTAGGAAAGCCAGGGATAGCACTTGGAGGCTCCCTGCCGTTAGTCCATGCATCCCATATCTCCATAACTCGGAGACGTAATATCCGATTTTCTTCAGCCGTGGCAGACTCGAAGGCCGGGATCCCTGAGATTGGGCTGTCTTCAATGATGAGAACTGGTGGCAAAGTTATTTCAGACAACCTTTCTGTACTTCCTTTTGATCTGGTAAAATACTGATGCGATGCCAGTTTACCAAAAATCAACCACCGTTTCTAAAAACCTAAGATGGAATTTGAGGCAACAACGGTTAGTTTGAGACAAGTAACATATAGGTAACCGCACATTGGGGTGTGATGCACCTATACAGTTAAACGAGTGTCTACATGTTTGCGACGGTTACATGCGTCATCCCGGCTTTTCTTCCCGTTTCTTTTATTTTGATTTGTTTTTCCTTACTTCTCCTTTGCTTTTCTGGTATTCTCTCATTTCCCGTTTCTTTTCTTTTGATTTGTTTTCCCTTTCTCTCCATTTTCTTTTCATGGTTTTTCTCTTTTTGTGTTTCTTTTCCACTCTTGTTTTTCTTTTATTTCCTTCCCTCGTATTTTCTTTTCTTAGGGTTACAGTCAAATCTTATGGATATTGCCTACGTATCATGACCCCGCATGAATCAGACCAAGCATAGTTCTTGCAAATAAATACAAAATAAGGAAATAATTTTTTGGAATTTTTTAATATTTCATTAATAAAACTTTGATTACAAAGATACTAGACTATTTGTTTTTCTTAAAAGGGGAATTACAAAACAGACTCAAAATAACAAAATACAGACTCGATAACTAGGAATATATTAAAGCTTCAAATCCTGGGGCCCGAGGCGTCATTCGGTATCGCCGCGGGCCTACGTGCAAGACCTCCTTGTAACTACTCCAAATCATTCATAACTTGCTGAACAAAAATCATCACTGTAGCAAAGAAGGTAGTGCGACTCATTCTTTCGCCGAGTTGACATTTCATGACAATATAATTCGCAATGGCTCTAATCCTTTCTCTGATCTGGCCCTTTTCCTGGAGTAGTCGGCTTATCTGCTGGTTTTGAGCCTCTAACACCTGGGAGTTGTGGAAATGATGGTCTTGTAGCAGCTTTATTTCTTTCTCCATCTCGGTCATTAGCCTATAGCACTGTTCCCTCTCAGCCTGAAAGTCCTTGTCCTGCTGGGCTGCCTTATCTTCAAGCGTATTCACTTTTCTTTTCAGCTTAGCAATGGTTCCCTCATAATTTATTTTCATTTGTTCCACAAATTTGGCTCTTTCCTCTGTCTTCTTTGCCCACTGTGCCTGGATATTTACCATATTCCCTTCAGATTTCTCCAATTCTTCCTGGCACTATAAGACTTGCTTCTTCAGCCCTTTTATCAACCTCTCATCGGACCGACTTCTTTCTTGATTTGGCAGCTATTTTCATTTGTTGGATTTGAGCCTTAAGGGCCTCATTCTCTTGGGTCAGTTTCTTTTTGTCACCTTCATCGGCTGCGGCTTGCAAGTTGTTTTCAAATCGAAGATCCTGAACCTATTTTTCCAATGCTCCTATTTGGGCCCTGTATTCCTTTTCCTTGTCTAGCCAATCCCATTGTACCTGGGCCCCGTCAGTAATTTGTTGTACATGTGGCCTTTTGGCGGGTCTCTCGGAAATTTGAAATCTTTTTCAAAACCAGACCAAGTATTTGGGATCCATTTTGCCTTTAGCCTGATCCCGCACTATGGTTTTAGGCTCAAGATACCTACATTCATTCCATATCTGGCGGATTTTTCCTTCCGAAAATGCAGCTTTTGGGCCTAGTTCGATGACTTGTTTGCTTAGGTCTTCATCATTGTGGACGGTTTGGAATCTTCCCAATTTCCTCAAGACTCGGTAGGGAGCATAGGGTTGGATACTCTAAATGCCCAGCAATAGAATATAGGGTACTTCAGCTGATGCGTATACTGCCTCAGTAACGGGAAGCCACCCGAAGGTCCATTCAATTTTGTCTGCAGTCAGAGATCTCAAACATGATAGCCAAGCCTCGGTACCCTCAGGAAATTCAATGCCTATTACTCGGGTTTTAAATTCGTCAATACTGCTCAACTTGGTCAAACCATAGTTCATGTACCCAATTCGATGGCATAGGTGCTCTTGTATCCATAGTTGTAGCAATGAATTGCAACCCTGAAAGAACTTACCCCTTTCTCTACATTTGGTCAAAGCTCGATACATTTCAGCCACAAGCAAAGGAACCACCGTGCTGTTGATTTTCTTTATAGCCACATCTAGCATTCCTACAAGGCCGATATATATGTTACCATCTTTTCGGGGATAGATCATGACTCCCAATAAAGCTACCATGAAGGCTAAACCCCTGCGTGCCTCCCACTTATCATTGTTTCCAGCATGTGTTAAACCAGTGTTGGGATCCTCAAAACCTTTCGGGTTGCCATATCGGTGGTACAAGAAATGGAGAGTGCAATATACTTTCAATAAATTCTTATCCTGAACATCCCGGCTGATACTCAATAAGTCCAGAAATTTGTGTAGAGTTGTTGGTCTTGGTGCCAATAGATATCGACCCCTGAGGTTTCCATTAAGTCCTTCATACCCTGCAACCTCTTCTAATGTCGGTGTAAGCTCGAAGTCTGAGAACCGGAACACATTGCGAGTTGGGTCCCAGAAAGGTATCAGTGCTTCAATAATATCCGGCCTCGGCTTAATGTTCAACAATCCGACCAGGCCACCCAGAATCTTTACCATCGTTTCCCTGCTACCTTTTCCTAGGTTGTTCCAACACATGTGGAGCTTCAAAAGGATCTCACTCAGGACTGAAAAGGATTCAATGTCAACTGTACTCATCCTGCACATTTATTTAAAATGACTTAAGGCTTTATTTTGACCCAAAAGAAAAAGTGGCTATTTTTCAAAAAATTTATTTTAAGAAATACAAATACGTGGTTTTGTCGATACGGCCTTTCAGCACTTCAGGGAAGAAGATTTTAAAGTTGTGCCCGTAAACTATAAAAATGACTCAAGGTGGCTGTTCTTGCACAAACAGCCTTCCGGCACCCTTTTGGGGACATTCGGCTTATTTTAACACAAGAATGACATTACCTGACTTATTTATGACGAAAATTAAAAATTTGATTTTTTTTGGCTATTTTTGCAAAAAGGGAGGTTGGACCCGATGAGAGTTGCCTACGTATCTCACATCTGGTGAGAATCAAACCAGCGTAGTTCGGGAAAAACGTTTTGTCAAAATCAAATATTTGTTAAAACATCTTTTTTCTCTTTTTTCTTTTCAAATATTTTCCTTCTTTTTTTTTTCAAAAAATCCGGCAGCATTTCGGTACTATTTGGGCATTGATTTTTTCAAGACAAGTGGTTACCCTTACTTAGTCCTAACACTACTATTTTTCTCAATTTTCTCTTATTATATACAAGTCAGTCAACATGCGAATCCAAAGGAAATAAATGCACAAGTAGCACGTAATATGCATCAGGATGGTCTTTTCTTTCAGGTCACCTGTCCTAGACGGACCCAACCCTTGTGTTGAGTCCCCTATGTCAAATGCACATGATACAAACAAACGTTCCTACTAGGGATCCGGCATGAGGCTTTGTTATACAAGGTTAAAGCCCTGGGTTTATTGTTCTAGACCTAACTTACCCGAGCGGACAACTCGAGCCGAGGGGGGCAGCGTACCGGGGATACAGAAGCTCTGCCGGTTTAACAACTTATCCGAACCTCGTTCAAAATGGGATATGACTCTAAACAGAAGAGAAGCTACACGAAGTGCACCCTTCTCCATGATGTAGAATACTCAGAGAGAGGAAGGGATTCGTAACAGTTTATATATACAGTTCAGCAAATATCAAAGCGGTAAAACATTTAGCACATATAGCATGGAACATGTAGGAAAATCAGATAAAGCCAAATATAACAGTTATACTAAGCTCTAAGTCTTGAACCCTGAATCAAAATTCTGGGCTCGTGTCCCCAGCAGAGTCAACAGAGTTGTCACACCTACTTTTTACACACCTACCCCGAAGGGTAGTGTATAAGGGAGTTTTTTCATTTAAAGTGACATTATTCGAATTGGGATTATTTATTCAGAGTCACCACTTGGGAGAGGTTTGGATTTTGGTTTCCCAAGTCACTGGTTTTCTTGAATCCCAAATCGAGGAAATTTTGACTTCCCGAATGGAGTCTGCGAACCAGAAATTCTGAATAAGGAATTTTGTTGATCCGAGGGAAGGTGTTAGGCACCCCTGGATCCCGTGGTTCTAGCATGGTCGCTTAAACTATTATAATTGGCTAAAAATCTGATTTTAATACATGTCATCCTATAATGCAATTTTACAATTATTTACCGCTTTTAATTAATTTTAGAAAATTGAACGTCGTTTAAAATATATTTTTGGATCACGTCAGATGAAATGCACCCGGATCCTCGACACATTTTATTCAACGTTTTGGGATTTGGATTTGGGTCGCATGAAATGCACACCCGAATTTAGGAAGGTAAGATTATTAAAGAACGCACCTAAAGCGACTAGCGTATTATTTACTTTGCGGGAGGCCCTGAAAATTTGCTAAACGGCACGTCCCGGTTTTTAAGTATTTTAATATGAGAATAGAGAGGGCCACATAATTTATGAATTTTGTTTGGAGCAGCGCACCTCATTTTTATTTTAAAATCTAACCTAAAGGAACTACGATAAGTATTATCTCTAAAAGGACCTTAATTAATTAGCATTATTGATTTCTATTATTAAAAACAATCAAGGAATTTGGGCTTCAAGCTCATGTCCACACTTGAACAAGAGGAAAAACTCTTAATTCAAGTGTGCTACTTAACTCGGAAGGCCCAAAACCTATTTTACAAAATGAAATCCATAATTTAATCAAATTCAAGCCTTCAGCATTTTTGGGCTTCAAAATTAGCCAAGGAAGAAGTAAACTACAACGGCTTTTATTAGAACTTGCCCAGCTTTGGGCTTCTGATTATGACATTAGGCCCAGTTATCATTTAAACATAAGGGCCTTGTTGTCTTGGCTCATGACCGATCCCATGAAGTTAGTTTCTAGGCCTGTTAACTACTTTGTAAAACAAATGTACCACTTATTCAAATCAAGTACTATCATGCAAATATATCATGCTTGTCATTAGCTAACTAATATGATTAACCTGGAATCTAACAGCTAGTTAATTTTAAAATTATACACCTTAAACACGCTCAGCAATGATCTGGACACTAGGCACAAGTGCTGAAACTCGTTAATGTGCCCATTTTAACCATGGCTATCAAATTGAATTGTGAACCTCCAAAATGATATACAACACATGTGTAAAGTATCCTATTATTTTACGATTTGTAAACATATAAATGAAATTCAGTGAGTTGCAATTTTAACAGGCATACGATGAACAAAATGAAATAACCAGCCCTTTCCTTTTTGAGCTACAAGACCAGTTCAAACTAACATGAAAATTTAAGGCTGAAGTTAACTATATTAAACTAACGCTACTTGAAAACACATTCATACTATTCTAAAAGGTCCAATAATCTAATTATCTACAAATCAATACTAAACTAGTGTTACTGGCAGAACATTCATGCAATTATAAAAGGTCCAACAGTCTAATTAATTACAAAGCAATATATTATCAAATAAACCCAACTACTCTATGCCTTTAAA